>ML779896.1:840843-856969 GCA_009831015.1 Picea engelmannii | reverse complement strand
TCTCCTCCCTGCACAATGCAATGATATACATCTTCGATCTGGGAGAGTAGTGGAACCTACCATAGCTGATGTTACCTCTCCTGACAAAGAGGAAACACAGGAGCATGATGTACCTGAAAAGGTACAATCATCCTCTAACAATGTTGCTGAAATAGCAACACCACTGTTCAAGCACTTTTCATTCTTCCCACTCCCAAAACACTACAGTCCACCATCTCCTCACCATCCTTCATCAACGAAACAACACCGTCCAGCTATTGTTTCGCCTTTTCTTTTTCCGTCATCAACCCTTCATCATTTCCCCGATGCTGAAACACCACTGTTCAAGCACTTTTCATTCTTCCCACTCCCAAAACAATACAGTCTGCCATATCCTCACCATCCTTCATCGACGAAACAACACCGTCCAGCTATTGTTTCGCCTTTTCTTTTCTGTTGTTGAAACACCATTGTTAGCAACCCTTCATCATTTTTCCCGATGCTGAAACACCATTGTTCAACACTTTCATCATTTTTCCCAATGTTGAAACACCACTGTTCATCACTTTCATCATTTTTCCCGAAGCTGAAACACCACTGTTCAGCACTTTCTTCATTTCTTCCAATGCTGAAACACCACTGTTCAGCACTTTCATCATTTCTTCTGATGCTGAAACACCATTGCCCAGCAGTGCTTCATCTCGCAATTGTTTCGTTCTTCCTTGTTGCTGAAACACCGGTTTTTCAACATCATCTGTCAACAAGCTTTTACACCCTCAGATTATAGTTCGTCCTCCTAAACAGCAAACCCTCAACATAATTCATCTATTCGATCAAAAGTCTCTGCCACGACAGGACTACCATGGACAAGAATGATATGTTGTTCGCAGATCGAATCAAACGGTAAGGCGAGGTATGTAAAGTTTATGCAATTCAGTTAGACTATAGTTAATGAGAAATATTCCACGTCATTATGACCATTCAAGTGTAATTATGACTAATCGCACTTGACGGGAGGGGAAGTACACATCAAATCTGAGATATCATCATTACACCCGATTTCACCACCGCCACCCCTAATTCACCACCCTTTCGCACATTTAACCATTATTCCTGCATAAGTCGCTCGGAAAACTCACTTTGGGCCAGAGCTGATACACAAACTCTCGACGTTGTATCTTACTAAGCTAGTATCCATGGGAGGAGCTGTCATACGCAAAGAACCTGCCACCACAGCGTTGCTCGAACACTATCCAACAGCATATCAAATCTTTGAGCAAGCAGGGTGGCTTAATTACTTCCGCAGGCTTCAAGGATATAATGAACAGCAAGTCTTATAGTTTTCCCAAAATCTTCAGGAGAACCACTCTGTCATCGCAGGCATCCAAATATCTGTAATAGAAGAAGACATATCAGAGGTCTCAGGCCTCCCCATTGAAGGCACTCAAAAATTTAGCCGAAAGCATATCATCGGGGATGTCCAGCAGAGCTTCTTCCTGCCTGAGGAAAGAATTGTATTGAAGGGCAGAGGCGTTCAGCTCAGTTCACTGCCACCCCCGTGGCCGGAGGTCACCATATTCATCAAGCACTACCTGACTTGCGAAGGTCGCTATCAGGTAGTCTATCAACATGACTTCCTTTTGCTTTCTCATTTAAGGCATAACAGATGGGTCAATCTTCCCTATTATTTGTTGGGCTGTTTAAAGAATATGGCACATTACTGTCGAAAGGAAAAAGATCCAACCCTGTCACTTACCCACCACCGTCTTGTTCAATTACTCATCAACAAGGTTTTTGAACAACAAAACCATCCACCAAATAATCCGCCCATAAACCCTCAACCAGCTACTGAAATTCCCCAGGAGCAGCAACAACAAAACCCCCCAGACGTCCCCAAAGTACCCCATATCCCGCCCACAAAACCAACCAGTCCAGTCAATTCCCCTACCCCACCAAATCCACCACATACCCTACCAGAGTCATCCACTCCCACCCTTCATATTCTCAGTGATGACTCTGAACCAGAAAATGTCACCTTCCCTATCATTCAGGAAAGACCTCCACGAAAACGAAAATAGATTGCCCCCTTTCCACCCTTCTTGCGCAAAAAGTGAACAAGAGCCTCAATGAGGCCACCCTTGATGACCACTACCCTAGACACCCCACCAATTTGACTAACACCCCGTCCACCTCCAACCTTTCCACTCCCGGGATCTTTGCCTATTCCAACCTCGGTGGCTACAACACAAGAACTAGCCACCGATATTGAGTTACAGGAACTAGAAGCCTAGACATCATTCATTTTTGAAGTAGTTGAAACACAACCAGCTACCCATCTAGTGGATGAAACACAAGAACCAGCCACTGATATTGAAATTGAATTATAGGAATCTGAGACCCCGAATGCTGCAACACTACCCTCCTCAAATAAAGTAGCTGAAACACAACCAGCTACCCATCTAGTGGCTGACACACAAGAACCAACCACTGATATTGAAATTGAATTACAAGAATCAGAGACTCTGGATGTTGCCACACCACTCTCCTCAAGCAAAGTAGATGAAAAACCAGCTACCCATTCAGTGGCTGAAACACAAGAACTAGCCACTGACATTGACATTGAGATTCAGGAATCAGAGGTTGAGGGTGTTGAAACACTACTCTCTTTACACCAGGAGGTTGAAACACAAGCATCAGTTGCCATTCCTGTAGCTTCTCCACAAGAACCAACTCATGAGACTATGATTGCCACACAAGAACCAGTCACCTCTCAATCCAAACAAACGATGGCTGATGTATTGGAAGAAAACAACTTTTTAAAGTCTCAATTGGAAGCATATCAGCAAGAATTAGCTAGGGCAAGGGAAGCATATGAAAAAGAACTAAATTTGTACACCTTATCCCGAACAGCAACCTTGTCAGAGGAGACCACAGAGAGCGTGTGTAAAGAATACATGTGTTGCCAATGTGGCGATGTTTACCATCAGGCAGGTTATAAGGTGATTCAAGTGCCAGTGCCAAGGGCGGCCCCTACTCCTTCACCTTTTGAAGTCAAGGAAGAACCTTCTGCAACACAAGAACCAACAGGCCCTAGCAAGCTCAAGACTGAACCTACTACAACACAAGAACCAGCAGGCCCTCTCAAGCTTAAGACTGAGTCTTGCATTTCAACAAAAGAAGCCCCTACCTTTGTCAAAAATGTTGTTCAGATAGTGCCCATGGAAGAATTTACACCTCCCAACCAGATCAATCTCTTCACTTCCAGGGAACAATCTACTCAAACCTCACCTCATCCCACTACTTCCCACGCTGAAACTCAGACTTCCCATCTATGGGATGAGCAGGCAGAAATACAAAAATGGAAGAAAGAGTATGCTGAAACACAAGCCAAAAACCTACAAGTGCACACACAAATCTGGATCAATCACACTTTCTCAAATTGGGAAGCTCTAGAGCAGATACGTGAGGTAGCTCGTGAGCTTAAGAAGAAGAACAAAGAATTGAAAGGCAGATTGGTCCTGGTCTTTGATTTGGTGCAGAAGCTACTGGCCACAAGGAAGCCATCTTGCAACTACTCCTTATTCCTGATGGAGAGACTCACATGGTTTCAGATCAAGTCCATTATAGAAGGTAAACCCCATGAAGTCATTCAATCAGCAGATTTTATCAAAACGTTTGTAGCTACCTCTACCAGGGATCAGCACCTCCTCTGTGAGGCATACTTCCATAATGAGGCTATTCCAGAAAACAGGTTGCTAAACATAAATCCTCTTGTTGGGGACGTTCAACTTCGAGCATTTACTTCCTTTCTCCTCAATCAAATCATTTGGCAAGATGAATTTTTGGCTGCTAAGCACAATGAAGATAATCGCCTCCTCTGGATTAGACCAGAACCACAGAGGGCAGCTACCTTTATCTCACAATATTATGAGGTCTTAAAACAACCAGGGGTGACTAAACATGTTCAGCAATTACAATCAGAAGTACTCCAGGATTGTGAAAACATCATCAGATCCATAGAGATTCCTTCCCTCCAGGCCAATAACCTGTTTTGGTAGCAATCCATAGAGAAGAGACAACAGCACAATCCTTTTGGTCCTGCCAATTTGGAAGTAGCAATTTCCAGGATACCCAACTACATCCAGTGTGTTAGGAATTGTGCTAAAAACTGGATAGGGTACAGGTTTTATTTTCCCATTCTCTGGTTGCCAATAGAGAAGTATCAAGTCAGTTATAAGCTTCCTAAGAAGGCAGAAACAATAGCATGGCAAAGATTACAGTAGGCCCACGGGTTCAGAACACCAACAGACAGTACCTCCCAGAGTTACAGCTTGAGTAACTTACATGATCAGAGTCAGTATCAAGACTCTAATTCAGAGTGAGTTGCCTGAGGACATGCAACACCTTCAGTTGGGGGGGATGTTAGGACCACACAATGTACCTTTTTGCCTATACTTTTTGCCACTATTATACTCTTGATCACCCATACTTAATCTCATACTATCACTTTATCTGATCATTCCAAAGGTATACAACGTCCTTTCTCATCACTATACGTTTAATCTGTTTTGCATAATATTTTACATCACTCTCGTACTTAACCATTGATTAGAAATGCATAAGTGTTCAAAACTGCAGATTAGCACTTGAGGCCTATTGCTGAAACATAGAGCTTCTATACAGTCCGAGGTCGCACTTGCTGAAACACAGAACTGATGCTGAAACACGAAGTTGTCATACAGTCTGAGGTCGCAAATTCTGAAACACGGAGCCATCACACAGTCCGGAGGTGCAGATGCTGAAACACGGAGCTGTTACACAGTCGAGAGTTGCAGATGCTGAAACAAAGAGGAAACCGCCAGAACCGACGATGCTGAAACACAAGGAAGCCGTTACAGTCAGCGGTCAACACAGTCAGAGCGCAATTCATGTGGCTGAAACAGCCTGCGAATTGCGATGTTGAAACAGCATCAGCAAGAACGAGAAGAAGTTGTTACACCAGCCATAACAGCAATACCTCATTCAGCTCCTGTAATAGCATTTATGTTGCGTAAAAATAGGACATCCTGTTCTGGTTTAGAAAGAAGATACGGCTAAAGATAGGACTCAGATACACATTGTAATTTTTTATCAATTGTATCGAAGGCATTTCCTCTTTAAATAAGAGGAAATCAACATTCGAGGGATCCAAGTTTTTATGTATTGAAAAGCTTCAGAGAAGAGGGACGTATTTCATTTCCAGATTGTAATGTGATATTTCGACAGATGAATAAAAGAATGCTTTGAGTATCCTTCTCTAGATTTTTCGTTTCAGGGGAATCTTGTGAGAAGGGAGGGCCCACCTTCATCATAAGATTCACCCGTTAGTTTAGAAGTGTGTTAGTATAATCTTTGTTTATGCTTGGTTAACTTTGGTTTGTTGAAACACTGTCTTTTAATGAATTCCACTTTGCTGAAACACTACTGAACTCTGTCATAGTTTATTGAATGAAATTCATACTTCTTTTATTAGCAATCTTGTGTGATGATTTCATAAGGCTAGCCAGAGACTGGGTTAAGGGTTCCTGCTCAGACAGGAAGGAATCAGAAACATCCTGTCCTCTGTAGATTTCATTTAATTCTGCAAGTGTGCTAGCCAAGGATTGGGTTAAAGGTTCCTGCTCAGACAGGAAGGAATCAGAACATCCTGTTCTCTATAGATTTCATTTAATTATGCAAGTGTGCTAGCCAGGGATTGGATTAAGGATTCCTTCTCAGACAGGAAGGAATCAGAACATCCTGTTCTCTGTAGATTTCCTTTACCCCTGCAAGTGTGCTAGCCAGGAATTGGGTTAAAATTTCCTTCTCAGAAAGGAAGGAATCAAAACATCATGTTCTCTGTAGACTTCAATTATTTTTCACAAGTGTGCTAACAGAAATAGGGCTTAAGGCTCCTGCTTAGAAAGGAAGGAACTAGATGGCCTTGTTCTCTGCTAGATAGAGTTAACTGTCTTCTGCATTACTGTTTTCATGAAAGAGTGTTAATCAGAGTTAAAGTACTGAAGTCTATGTTTGAGAGTAAGGGTCTTGTTCTCTGGTTGCAGAATAGTTGTTCTTTCCTATTGCAATTATTATTTTAAATGTAATCCAGGAATCTTTAAATTAATCTTTAAGATCTGCAATAGGTAGATTGCTTTCCTATGATTTAAATCAGAACTTCAGTTCATGCAAAGCAAGTGTGATTAGTATAGTTTCTTTTACTACAACTGTAAGTTGCTTTTGGAATTGAGCATATATAGTGCGTGGTTATCTTTGAAACAAAAGACTTCCCTGGGTTGATAATTTATGTATCACTTGATTTTTTGAATCAATTAAGCAATTATAGTGACCAACAATAAGTATTCAAAATAATTTATTTTGGAGTAGAAATTACTCTAAGTCTCTGTTGAAGATACTCAAAATCTTTCCCTTGGAAGTGGTTTTGTAAAGATATCCGCAACTTGTTCTTTTGTTCCCTCATATTCAACTCTAATGTTCTTCTTTGCAACTCTTTCCCATATAAAGTGATACTTGATTCAAATTTGCTTCTTCTCAGAGTGAATCACTGTATTCTTTGAGATAATGATGGCTCTTGTATTATCACAGTATATTGGAATGGGCTCATCATACTCAACTTGTATATCTATCAAAGTGTTTTTCATCGATAGAACATGTGTACAACATGTTGTTGCTACAATATACTGCTTCAGCTGTAGACAATGATATTGATGATTTTTTCTTTCTTATCTAGGATACCGAACACTTACCCAAGTAGAACGTTTCTCCACTTGTGCTTCTTCGATCATTAATGCAACATGCCCAATCTGCACCTATGTAGGAAATAAGTGATAGATCCTTTCCTTTTGGATACCATAATCCAAACTCTTTTGTATCCTTGAGATATGTGAATATCATCTTTACTAATAGAACATGTGATTCCTTTGGTGCTTCTTGAAATCATGCCACCTACGCAACTACCTACATTACATATGGTCTGGATACTGTCACATAAATTAATCTGTCAATCATTGACCTATACTACCTCTAATATGTAGACTTTGAATCATCATCTTTTCTTAGCTTCCAATTGGTTTTCATAAGAGTATTGACTAGTTTGCAATCTTCCATTGCGAACCTCTTTAGCATTTCTCTGATATATTTTCTTTGAGAGATAAAAATTCCTTGGTTGCTTTTACATATCTGAAGACCCAAAAAGAAGGATAGTTCTCCAAGTAATGACATTTAAAATTCATTTTGCATATCCTTTGCAAATTTCTATCTTAACCTGTCATCATCACTTCCAAAAATAATATCATCAACATAAACTTCAATTAATAAAATGTTATTTTGAGTTTCCTTGATGTAGAGGTTGATGTCTGCATTTTCTTTTTTGAACCCTTGCTACTGTAGATATTTGTCCAGTCTGGAATACCATGCTTTGGGATCCTGTTTGAGACCATACAAGGCCTTCTTCAATCTACAAACATAATTTTCATTCTCTGAAAACTGAAATCCTTCTGGTTTCTCAATCTAGACTTCTTCTTCTATTTCCCCATTCAGAAAGGATGATTTGACGTCCATATGATACACTTTAATATTCTTTGAACATGCATAAGCTAGTATCAATATGATTTCTTCCATTCTGGAAACTGGGGAAAACATCTCTTCAAATTCAATACCTTCAACCTATGTGTATCCTTTAGATAACAATATAGATTTGTTCATGGTAACTTGTCCATCTTCATTCAATTTATTTCTTAAGACCCACTTTGTGTTGATCACATTCTTGTACCTTGGTCTTGGAACCAATTCCCAGAGTTCAATCTCCAAGACTCATACAGAACCAAACCCCTCCTTCTTCAAGTTCATTAAACATATTTCGATGGAATCATAGAAGATGAGCTATACCGAGCATCTGTTATCCTCCTTAAGCTCGTTAAAAACCAAAGAGGTACTCACTAATAATGGTGGGGGGGAAATTGAAAGCAATGGAGTCACCATTTTTCTGTTATGAGAAATCTTACCCTCCAGACAGACTAAGCTCCCCTTTGGACCAAGACCCCTTATTTGGTCCAAATACACAAGTAAAAATGTGGTTTCTACTTTCCTTATAGATCTATTTCATTAACCTATATAAATAAGGATAAAGAAACAAATGTTTCCCAAAGTTTGTCCTCGCTGCTCCATCCTTTTCCTGCGTTGCTCTAATTCCTTCAGCGATGGAAGAGACCTGGAAGACAAAGGAAAACCTTTCTACTTATACTATATTTCATTAGATAAAAACCATATCTATCTACACACGATTTAACTTAAGCATAGACACTATCATGAACACAATAGAGAGGAATAATCCAAGTTAATATTTAATGGAAAGAAAAAAAAAGGAACTTACAAATCAAATTGATGTCGCTGCAATCTTCTCCAAGCTCTCCTCACCCAATCATTGCATGAAAGTCTTGATATAAAAATGTTGACGCTCCAATAAATTCTTTCACCTGGGATCAAAGGTTTGACACATAAAATCTTCCCCCTTTCACCCTGGAAATGCCTTCAATTTATAGGATTGGGAGGCTCGACCACCATGAGTTAATAAGGGAGGTGGTTAAGGATATGGATCCATGAGTTGGAATTTGATCCTAATATAATTCCATAGGATAGGATTCGACCCAAAACAATCTCATATATTCAGGGATGTCCCTTAAGAAAAGGTGGGATTCACCATATTTTCCTCGAACCAAATTGGTGCTCCCCTTGAGTTAGAGACAGAGCACCACTGGAACTCCCTAAAAAATGCCAAGGGGTGACCACCCTATGAAATGGCTCTCCCTCAACATGGATATGGTGGCACCACCCTTCATAAATTCTCAAAGCATGGTCAAATTACCAAGGGAAAAGAATGTTTCTAGCCTTGAAATGATGGGTTTCTTCCTCCAATATGACTTAGGGATCATTGAAAATGTCTTTCATGATTTCAACGAGTTGTGAAACTCGTAAAAGTGAATGTTACACTTATTGAGGTGCATACAACGCTTGAAAAAGTGCATGTGACAATTAGTAAGGTGCATAAGACACTTTGTGACACTTAGGTTGAGACACTTAAGTGTGGCATTTTGATGTGTAATAGATGCCCCCTAAAGAGTGAGGTCATAATAGACATGGATGGCTGCAACACTTTACAAATTCTTCAATGCAAGGGTGTTGGAGTAGGAGAACTTGGAAGAAGTTGAAAACAACCATCAAACAGTATAAATATATGTTTTCATTCATGAGGTAGGCATATCTATGCTTGGAATATGAGCTGACTCAAAGCATGTCCACCAACCAATACAATGCAGATCCATGAGAGTAATTACTAAGGATATGGCCACCAGAGATGTTGGACAATCGGTTTTCATTGATTTCAACCCTTGGAGAGTGATCTTAGAGATTGATGTCAACTCGTGGAGAGTGATTTTAGATATTGATGTCAACCATTGGAGAAGTCTAGAATCCCTAGATATATGGATGTGATCGTTGGATAGTTGGTTGTTGTGTTATAGGTCTACCATTGATATGACACATTGTTAAGGTTCCCTTGGTATATGATCCATGTGAGAGGATTCAATGACAGGTTGGTCATAAAACCCACAGTTTATTATGTAATAAAGACATGAAGGTCAATATACTTGCAGGTAAGACTATCATAGATGTATAGTATGTGCCATGCCATTTCTGGTGGTATATTATACACCACATAGTTCCTCACAGTTGAGGCGATATGGCTCTGTGAAGTTGGATGACCCACAAGAATATTCTAGAAGTATCTAGAAGGTCATCAAGAAGATTGACCAGTCAAATTGGTTTCAAAAACATTAATTAATTGTTGAAATGTTAATTATTGAAAGGATTAATTAATTATAAAAAAATATTAATTACTTATTACAAGGATAATTAATTATGACAGGGATAATTAATTATTGCAGGGATAATTAATTATGGTAGGGATAATTAATTATTGCATGCCATTATCAAAAAAGAAGAGTCCAAGGTTAGTTTTTGGAATATCGGTAGTCATTGATGTCAAATCTTAAACAAAGTTGCATGTCGAAGTGAAGTGGTAGTAAACAGAAGATAACAAGTTGCATGGCAGTTGCATGGCAGTTGCATTTCATTAAGAAATTTATCTTTATAACACAGAGAAGAGTCCATTGCAAATCATTTATGTGTATTCACTTATGAGAATACATGTTGGAGGAAGAGAAGTCCAACTGAAGTCAAGAAGGATGAAAATCCAAGGGAGGATGAAGTTTTTCTAAGGTATGTTATTTACAGGTCATCTTACCATTTTTTCTATAACATTTTTTCTATAATGATTCAAAGAGAAAACATCGAAGGATGTTGAAAAGACATCAAGGTACCTATGGTAGAAATTTCAGCTTCTGGGTCATTGTACTTTTGGAGATACACTTTGTGGAAGATAAAGATTTTGACTAGTCTTGAAACTAGTTTTAAACATGTGTTCCGGGTAAAACAATAATAAATTCTTTATAGAGAATAAAAATTATGTGAGACCAATTGAAATGGAAATATAATATTCCTTAGTTTTTTTTTATATTTTCAGAATAATATATCAAATATTGTGCACGTGGCATTCCGTACAAGTTTTCTCTTTGTAATAGGCCAGAATTCAGCAAGGTCTTCCATTTTCTCTATAGGAATGATTCAAGGAGTGAAACTTGGAGAAATTTCAGAAGACACATTGAAGAAGGTTGGGTACAATTTTATACCTTTCTTAATTACAAGTACAAATTTATTATTGTTGAAGGCTAGGGGTTGTGACTAATTCAAACTAGTCCCGTGAGACTGAGGTAAAAGTTGACAGTGATAGGTTGTGGTGACAGGTTGACAATGAAAATGATGGTATATCAATCCAGAGAGAGGGGAAATGATAGGTTGATGTGGTAGTGACACATTGGTATACACTTATAGTTCATGGAGGTTGGACAGGGAAAGGAAAGGGAGTTGTAGCCTCCTTCCAGTTGTAGCTGATAAATCAGGAAGTTGGAGCTTCCTTTAGGTTGGAACCTGAGAATTAGGGGATTGGATCCTCCTTTGAGTTGGAGCTGGAAAATTGGGAAGTTGGTGCATCCTATGAATGTATTTATTATGAAAATAAGAAAAGCATTATGTGGTTTTCTCCCACATTGGGTTTCCACGTAAATCTTGGTGTATTGTGTATCTGTGATTATTTTATCATGCATTGATGATATACTAGACATAAATGATAAATTGTTGAATGGTAACTGATCAAGTTAATGTTTATATGATATGATTGTTGAAGATTTTATATTGTGGTTAAAATTGACATAAATTTCTCATACTGATTCACCCCCCCTCTCTGTATTCCAACAATTGGTATCAGAGCAGGTCCTTCAAGAAACAATATAATCAATGTAAGGAGATCATGGAATACAATAAGATTGGAGCACCAAGGTTTTATGGGAAGAACTATACCTTTTGGAATAAAAGGACAAAAGAATTTTTACAAACACAAGGATTTGATGTTTGGCAAGTACTAGTAGATGGATAGACAACACCAACCACTCCCCCAACCAACAGAGATGGAAAGAAGCTCAGAGAAAAAAACTCAAAGGCTAAAGGTATTATTCTAAGTAGTTTAGTTGATTCAGTTTTTGTCAAATTTATGCATTGTGATAGTGCAAATGATCTTTGTCATAAAATCCAAAATATTTATGAAGGATATGCCAAGGTAAAGGGAGCTAAGATTCAAATTTTCAAAGCTAAGTTTGAACAATTGAAGATGAAGGAAGATGAATACATTGCAACCTACCTTCTGTGAGTTCACGAAGTATTCAACAATATTAAAGGATTGGGTGTAGAAGTTGATGAATCAATGGTTGTTCAAAAGGTATTAAGGTCTCTTCCTATGAGATTTGATTCTAAAATATTACCCTTAGAAGAAAGGGAAGATATCGATACATTGAGCATGGATGAGCTACATGAAATATTTATAGCCTATGAGATGAGAAAAAAAAAGGACAACCCAGTCACAAAGGAAGAACCTTTCAAGGAATCCAAGAAGACAAGGAAGAAACTCAAGAAAAAAGTCAAAACCAAGTTGTGGTTGCAGTGATGATTCAGATGAAGATGAAGAGATGGATAACTTCGTGAGAAAATTACAAAAAGGAACCGACAAGTATAAATGTATGCTTCCATTGAAATGCTTTAATTGTGGTGGTATTGGTCATTTTTCTTCTAAATCTAATCACAGGACTAAAGACAGTGATGAAGAAGAATCTTCTAAAAGGGAAAAGAAATATCAAAAGGGGAACAAGAGAAGAAACAATAAGAAATTATTCAAGAAAAGTTTCTACTCAAAAGAGGATAGTTCCTCATTAGATGAGGAGGATAATGATAGTAACATTGATTCATAAAGATTAGTCTTCATGGAAGTAGAATATGACTCCAAAGAAAAATGTGAAGTCGATCTCAGAGCAGAGCTAATCAATGCATTAGAAGAACTCAGAAAGGAAAGAAAGGAAAACAAGTCACTCAAGGCAGAGTTAAAAATGAAAGAGGGATCTCAAAATTCCAACTCTAAAGAACAAGAGAAGATGATCATGAGTCTGAAATTTCAAATAGAAGAAGACAAAAGAATTGAGGAAATTCTTAGAAGTGAGTTAGAAGAAAAGGAGAAGATGATCGAAAGCTTGGAAGCAGAAATAGTCTCTTTAAGGAAAAGTCTTCAGAAGAAAGATATGCAAAAGAAGAGTGCCAAAATATTGGATCAAATCATCAACTTT
Organism: Picea engelmannii; assembly: GCA_009831015.1. Lineage (NCBI taxonomy): Eukaryota > Viridiplantae > Streptophyta > Pinopsida > Pinales > Pinaceae > Picea > Picea engelmannii. The sequence goes on along the minus strand of ML779896.1, from coordinate 844,169 downwards.
CAAAGATCATGAGATGATAGATCCAAACTAGAATACAATCGAGTTCAAAATGAGAAAGGTTCAAGCACCAAGACAACATAACATGAAGCAAAACAAAGAAGCTATGCAAAGATTGTCAATGATTCTGTCAATACGGAAGAATGCATGCCCCCAAAGAAGAACATTCTAGAAGTAAATAAGACTCAAGAAGACAAATTCAGAAGGACTGCATCACAAAAAAGATAATATATTCCCAAGTATCAAAGATTCATTTATGGTAATTGTTTTAGTTGTTCTAATTTTGGACATAAATATATAAAATGCAGAGCCTATCCCAAGAACATAAGTAACAATGCAGGGTCCTTAAATAATAGTTATCCCATAAGATCTTATGAAGCATACAACTGGAACCAAAACAATTTTTGATCATTGAAAAATGAAGTAGAATGCTACAAATGCAACATTTTTTGTCACATAACAAAGAATTTCATATTGACTATTCCACCCATGGAGTCAAAGAAGAAAATTAGCAGTCACATATCACAACCACAAGGGATATGGAAAAGAAAGCGTAATTAATTCTTGCTTAATCTGCAGGCCCAACACAGGAAAAGTGATTGGTATGTTTATAGTGGTTGTTCAAAGCATATGACAAGTGTTAGGAACAAGTTTATAACTATAAAGAAAGTAAAGCATGGATCCCAAACCGAAGAAGAAGACTACTCTGCATTAGGGTGGATTCCTCCATTATTTTGAGCCATACATATTGGAGACTCCCAAGTAATATGAATATTCAATAGGGGGAGTCTATGCAACAACTGTTACAATTCAAAAATCTATCCTTCAGAAAATTTGAAGTGTTTCAAAATAGTGAAGCTACAGATGGTTCAACATTGTGGACAACTGTGTAGTAGATTCATGATCAGTATGGGTCAGTGGACAAGGATGGATTCATAAGACACTTGGTAGAATTGGATAGTTATATGTCAGTGGATGAGAACATGAGTTCATGATAGATTGGTTCAAAGACTAACTCAGAGACAATTGGATTTTTTTTTTATAATGAAATATTTGAATGCTTTGATCTAAATGACATCTTGCAACTCTGGAGAGAGAGTTATATTTTTTTGCAGGGTGTTAAAGGGGGAGAGAAGAATAGAGGCATGAATATAGGGTGAACAAAGGAAAGGAAGATACCTTTTTCCATTGATTTCAGAGGGGGAGAGATAGAAACATTGATGAGGAGAGATGGTCATAGGGGGAGCATGAGCATGTTGTTGCAATGTCTAAGTGTTGCCATCAATGTAGGTGTTACCATCAATGTCAAAGGGGGATATTGTTGGACAGTTGGTTGTCATTGATGTGAACCCTTGGAGAGTGATTTTAGAGATTGATGTCAACCCTTCGAGAGTGATTTTAGAGATTTATGTCAACCCTTGAAGAAGTCTAGAATCCATAGAGATGTGTAAGATATTGTTGGATAGTTGGTTTTCATGTTAGAGGTATACCATTGACATGACACATTGTTAAGGTTCCCTTGGTATATGATCCATGTGAGAAGATCCAGTGACATGTTGGTCATAGAACCCACAATTGATTGAGTAATAAAGACATGCAGGTCAGTATACTTTTAGGTGATAATATCATAGATGTATAGTATGTGTCATGCCATTTCCATTTATATATGGTACACCATGTAGTTCCTCACGGTTGAGGAGATATGGCTCTGTAAAGTTGGAGGACCCTCAAGAATATCCTAGAAGCCTCTAGAAGTTCATCAAGAAGCTTGACCAGTCAAAGTGGTTGCAATTTTTTTTTTTGTTGAAATATTAATTATTGCAAGGATTAATTAATTATCGAAAAATATTAATTAATTATTGCAAGGATAATTAATTATGACAGGAATAATTAATTATGGCAGGGATAATTAATTATGGAAGTGATAATTAATTATTACAGGGATAATTAATTATTGCATGTCATTATCAAAAAAGAAGAGTCCAAGTTTATATGTTGGAAATCAACTCTTAAACAAAGTTGCATGTCAAAGTAAAGTGGTAGTAAACAAAAGATAACAAGTTGCATGTGAGTTGCATGCCATCATGAGTTGCATGGAAGCTACATGTCATTAAGAAATTTCTCTTTATAACAAAGAGAAGACTCCATTGCAAATCACTTCTATGTATTTACTTCTAAGAATATAGGTTGGACGTGGAGAAATCCAGGTGAAGTAAAGAACCCGAAAATCCAAGGGAGGATGAAGTTTTTCCAAGGTATGTTATTTACAGGTCATATTACCATTTTCAATATAATTATTTTATATAATGATTCATATAGAAAAAATATGATGATGTTGAGAAGAGACATCAAGGTATCGTTGGTATAAATTTCAGCTTCTGGTTCGTTGCATTTTTGGAGATACACTCCATGGAAGATAAGGATTTTGACTAGTCCTAAAACTAGTTTTAAACATGTGTTCCGGGTAAAACAAACATAACTTCTTCATAGAGAATCAAAATTATGTGAGACCAATTACAATGGGAATATAGCAGGCTTTAGTTTGTTTTTTAATATTTTAAGAACAATATATCAAGTATTGAGCACGTGGAATTCCATACAAGTTCGCTCTCTAGAATAGGCCATAATTCAACAAGGTCTGTCATTTTCTCTATAAATAATTTTAAGGAATGATTCAAGGAGTGAAACTTGGAGGAATTTCATAAGACATACTGAAGACGGTTGGGTATAAATTTCATACCTTTATTAATTATAGGTACAAAGTTATTCTTTTTTAAATTTAGGGGTTGTGACTAACGAAAAACTAGTCCCCTGAGACTGAGCTAAAGGTTGACAGTGACAGGTTGACAATGACATTGATGGTATATCAATGCAGTGATAGGGACAGTGACAGGTTAATGTGGTAGTGACATATTGGTCTACACTTGTATTTCAAGGCAGTTGGACGGGGCAAGGAAAGAGGGTTGTAACCTCCTTCCAGTTGTAGTTGGTAAATTAGGCAGTTGGAGCTTCCTTCAGATTGGAACCTGAGAATTAGGGGGTTGGAGCCTCCTTCTAGTTGTAGCTAGAAAATTGGGAAGTTGGTGCTTCCTATGAAATTTTTTCTTCTGACATATAAGAAAAGCATTATGTGGTTTTAACCTGCATTGGGTTTCCACATAAATATTGGTATACTGTGTATATATTATTATTTTAATATGCATTGCTGATATACTAAATATATATGATAAATTGTTGAATGGTAATTGATCAAGTTAATTTTTATATGCTGTGATTATTGAAGATTTTATATTGTGGTTAAAAGTGACATAAAGTGCTCATACTGATTC
>ML779896.1:822909-840800 GCA_009831015.1 Picea engelmannii | reverse complement strand
ACCTCCATGACATGAACTGATCGCAACCATGAAAAATACATAGTGGAGCTACGAGAATACAAAACATAGCCACATATCAATACAATGTGGATCTATATGACAATATATTTATCAGTAATATTTCCAACATGAAGATTATACTGGGATATTTTACATGTTTAAATTATCTCCATCATATCCTGGGAAAATCACATAACATAGTGAGCTCCCAACCCAGGTTCTTCATCCTGATCTCGAAACAATATGAATCTAGCCATGTGAATAGATGACTTGATGTCGAACATGGTAGAAACCACTTGATTACCGATCATTGAGGTATATCGTTAACAACTACAAGAGAAATCACCAATGATGACAATGATTCCCAAGGTACCTTTAGTACATTCCAATGAATGTGAATAAATGAGCTGAGGTCGAACATTCATGGAATCATTCGATCAGAGGCCAATGTTATAAACCTATTTTCATAAACAAGGAGGCTTGACATTGAGGCATGCAGTTTCCAAGGTAGTAATTTGTTTGTATGTCTAATTCTTGGATGATGTGTTGAAGTCGACATGAAAATACTCATCGAAGGAGGGCCTTGGTGTATCCCCCATCATCGACATGAAACTGACATAGGAAAGTGATGTAAGATGGTGGATTAAATGAGTATGGACTGACATAGGAAATGGAAACTGGTAATACTACAGATGGATGGTTTGAAGTGAAACTTTCCTTGAACATTGTGGGGTAAAAAAAATGACTTGGAAACGTTGACTGAACGAGTAACAAGAACATAATGTGAAGATACTATGAGTACTCTTCGAATGGGATGAAAAAGTATAATGACACATGGAATTGGAATAGAGGCTGGAGACTTGCCCCCCAAGAGTGATTTTCTCCGTTGACTCTTCTTCTTTCCTTGTTTAGGCCTCTAGCTACTAATAGGAATATTTTCACTAGGCGGAGGAAAAGAAGGTTCAAGTATTCAATCCAGAGTCAGACTCAATTCAACTGGAGGGGAGTCTATTTCATTTTTTAACAAGCTTGACAAAGACAATGAACTATGCTCGTAAGTGTCTGTTTCATTTTTTAATGAGCTTGACACAGGGAAACAACTATGTTCATAACCTCTAGGTTTGATTCCCAGACCTTTGTTTCATTTTTTAACGAGATTGACACAGAAACGATAACTTTTCTTGACTTTGGTTTCATTTTTTAATGAGCTTGGAACCTAAAATAAAACTATGCTCATAACCTCTTAAAAGAGTTCTCCCTTGTATTTTTTTACACTTGTTTTGGGCTTGGGAGACTAAATTTACGAAAAGTCACACATGGAGTCATATTTAAGTTCTTTTCATATTCTCTAAACGTGAAAAACCACTGATTTTACCTTCTTTTGGCTCGTAAAATTATGCCTTGAAGGACCTATATGAGTCCAATATTTAGGACCCATACAGAACTGAAGTCCTCCTTCTTCAGTTTCATTAAACATATGTAGAGGGAATCATCAAAGATGAGCTATACTGAGCACATGTTATCCTCCTCAAGCTCGTTAAAAAACAAAGAGGTACTCACCAATCATGGTGGGGGGGAAATTGAAAGTAGTGGAGTCACCATTTTTCTGTTATGAGAAATCTTATCCTACAGACATGATAAGATCCACTTTGGACCAAGGCCCCTTCTTTGGTCCAAATATAGAAGTAAGAAAATGGTTGTTGATTTCCTTATAGATGTATTTCATTAACCTATATAAAGAAGGAGAGAGAAACATGTGTTTCCCAAAGTTTGTCCTTGTTGCTCTGTCCTTTTCCTTCGATGCTCTAATTCATTCAGTGATCGAAGATACATGTGATACAAAGGAAAACCTTTATACTTCTACTATATTTTGTTAGATAAAAACCAAATCTATCTATTCCCTATTTAACTTAAGCATAGACACTATCGTGAACATAATAGAGAAAGGAATAGGCCAAGTTAATATTGAATGGAAATCCAAAATAAGGAACTTAAAAGTAAAATTGATGTCTCTATAGTCTTCTCAAATATCTCCTCTTCCATCCCTTTCATGAAAGTCTTGATACCAAAATTTTGATTCTCCAATGAATTCTTTCTCCTAGGATCAAAGGTTTGACACCTAAAATCTTCCCCCTTTCACCTTGGAAATGCCTTCAATTTATAGGATTGGGAGACTCAACCACCATGAGTTAATAAGGGAAGTGGTTGAGGATATGGCTCCATGAGTTGATATTTGATCATAATATAGTTCCATAGGATAGGAATCAACCCAAAACAATCTCATCTCTTTAGAGTTGTCCCTTAAGAAAAAGAGGGATTCGCCATATTTTCCTCGAACCAAACTGGAGCTACCCTTAAGTTAGAGACAAAATGCCACTAAAAATCCCTAAATAAGGTCAAGGGGGTTCCACCCTATGAAGTGGCTCTCCCCCAGCATGGCCATGGGGGTTCCACCCTTCATAAATTCTCAAAAAATGGTCGAATTTCCAAGTGAAAAGCATGTTTTTGGCCTTGAAATGATGGGTTTCTTCCTCCAATATGGCTTAGGGATCATGTAAAATGTATTTCATGGTGTCAATGATTTGTGACACTTGAAAAAGTGCATGTGACACCTATTAAGGTGCATACGACACTTGAAAAAGTGTATGTGACACCTATTAAGGTGCATACGACACTTGAAAAAGTGCATGTGACACTTAGTAAGGTGCATACAAAACTTTGTGACACTTGCGACCATGGGATCATACCATGGGTTTCCAAAACCATGGGATCATAAGCCACCATTAGGTAAACTCCTGTTTAATAGGAGGAAGAGTGCTTCATTCCTTTATTTTAGGATATTATTCTTATTTCATGACTATAAAGTCCACATGAGTGAGAATATTCTTCCCTTAAACAAAGGTGTCAATCAATTTAATTTCTTAAATTGATGAAAATTAAATTATCAATTTGGTACCTCGTAAATGTGAGGTGCTGAAAAAATGCATGAAAGATTAGGTACACAAATATTTATTAATCCTACTATATTCAAAATCACTTCGTTTGATAAAGAATTTCTAGGAATCAAAATCAAGTATAAGAGCGTGGTTTGTTATCACATGCTAATTTGCATTATTTTTTCCCAAAACATCTTGTCCTTGTGTTATCTTTCCACTCATATTTTAAAACTTTTTCACCAGCTCTGTCAAGCCTCCATAACCTAAATCCTTCAGTTGAATGGTCATCCAAAATAGTCATGTCCTCCATTAGTCAAAAATTGGCAAATATCCCAAACCTATACCTAGTCTTAATGTGTATCTAAATTCCTTAGTCCCATCACTTCATTCATTTTTACCCTTATAATCATATTCCCATTGAAAATTACAAATATCCATTTTATTAAACTTAAGAACCCTTATCCTATCCACAAAGTCATGTGATAAGCCTCATATGCCCAAAGTCCTTAGAAAATAGAAAAAGGGTTTATTATTATTAATATAAATATTTTTATATTAAAATATTTATATTAATATTTGATCCAATATTAATTTATGGCATCACATCAAATCATGGGAACGAATCTCAATTTATAATGTGGAAAAGTGAAAGGGTAGATGGAGGGCGCACATACATATCAGGCGGATAACTAGCGTGGAGGTTAATTATGTGAAGGTGGGCCGATATGTAAACTGGTGGTTTTTTGTCAGGGAGACGTGTCCTTATGTGGTGAATATCGGAGGTAAAAGTGGTGTGGAGTAAACCACTCCATCCCAATCCCGATATAATAAATTACAACCATTTATCATATGGTTTAGGTGCAGCATTTTTCTAGGAGTGTGGTTCAATAATGATTATGGAATTTCCAATAAAATAAATTCTTCCTCACCGTGAAATTGTTTTACAGAGGTAAAATTTAAATTTTACAAATCAAAGGGATTAATGGTTATTTCCATGGAAAAGAATTAAATGGGAAGATGCACGTGAAAGGAAGACTTGGGTAATTTTTTATCCGAAGGATTTACAGAAGTAAAAGAAGAAGATTAAATATGGTAAACAAGACATGGTTTTCAAAACCATGGGAAACAAATCAGTAAATGGTTTTCACAGTCAAACAGTAAATTGGAAAAAACAAGACACAGTAAATGTTTTTCACAGTAAAATGGTAAATTGTGAAAACAAGACATGGTTTTCAAAACCATGGGAAGTAAGCAATAAATGGTTTTAAAAACCACGAGCATGAATTAAATTATGGAAATTTAATTCTACGAGATAGAAAAATATTTGGGAATTATTTTTATTCAAATATATTATTCCCAAATATTTAATGAGAATATGGATAAATGGAATTAGATTTGAAAGAATATAAGTGACATTTCCAAGAGAATGTGGCAGAGGAAGGAGTTGAAACGTTAGAGGAATCGACAGTTGGATCATGAAATGTTTTTTCTGAAAACTGTCATTTGTAATCATTGTACTTAGTTTTAGAAGCTGAAACGATTTCAATTCAATTATTGTAATCAGTTGGACACCGAAGGAACTTGAATTGTATAAGTATTAGAGGTTTTTAATGTATTAGTGGTGGGCATAAGTGCAAGGGGTGCACAAATTATGGTTGCTCTGAACTCCATTGTAATTTTCTGGAGTTGAATTGAATACATATGCAGAAGATTTGAAGTCTCTATGAAAATATTTTGATGGTGGTGATATGAGCTTTGTCTTCTCTCATTGTATGTATTTCCCGTGTTCTTTAATTTCATCTTCATTTTCTTCTGTTTAAATTGGATAGTCAAAGGCCCAGAATTCATCTTGTGATTCTCTCGGCTGAAGCAATTTAAATTGTGTGTATTTCTTCCTAACTAATTTAGAATTCATTTCATTAATTCTCTGATGTAGTCACTTGTTTTTCCCCTTTCCTCTTACACTCTGCAAATTTCAATTTACAACTCAGATTCATTGCCTCATTTAGCCTTTATCCTCTGGAGATTTCTATCGGCTAGTCATTGTTTTCATTCACTTTCAAAATTTCAACTCCATATCCCTGAGTGTCCCTCCTCTTCTTGGCCAACAAATTTATAAAAACCCTCCAAAACAAAACCAAAACTAGACATTGATTGCCAAATAAATACCTAGTGACACGAGAGAGCCCTCTCTGAGATGAGAAGGCTAGTGCCCAACTCTAAAGTTGGTTGAAACAATTACCTTTATCATTTGTCTATCATCTAGACAAAGTTTACAGAGTGCTAACATTATGGCGCCGTTGCCAAGGAGAGAAGGTGAAATATTCCCTAGAAGAAACGACAAAGTTCATATCTGAGTATTGATGGTGAAGAGTATTCAGACACAGAAAGGTTGTACATCATTCACATGACGACTCCATTTTCAAGAATCTAGAATTCAAAATTTTCATGGCGACTCCACTGTCCAAAGAATCAATAGCCTGAATATTTTATTGGTGACTCCACTCAATATTCAAATTTGATTCAGATACTCCACTGGAATATGAGATCCCTTGACAGATGTATGAAAGAACATCATGGGAGAAAACAAGTACCTAAAGTTGAGATTTTTCCAAGACATAATATTTTTTGTGATTAATTACCTTTTGTCCTTTCTTGAACATGCTAAACAAATTTTTATTTACCTGCTGCATTCAAATGATGATCATGAGAATCTTGAAATTGTATATCCTCCTCTTAAAGTTGCAATACATATCCTCACTGTATCACTGATTTTTATCAAAATTTTGCATTTGATCCATGTGATGACCATAACCAAGTTCATGAGCCTCATGAAACCAAGGTTGATATTTCACCTCCTGTACTTGATCCAACACCTTCCAAGATTCAACATAGATACAGACCCTTAAAATTACCTCACATCCTTCATGATTTTCCACCAAAGCATTATAAGTACCTACCTGTGTTTGATGGAGAACCTGATGCCATCACAGCTAAAAAACACATCCAATATTTTGAACATTTTATAGATTTGTTTGAGATTGATCATGATGATGTTTGTATGAGAGCCTTTTCTCAATCCTTGAAAGGAGATACCAAACAATGGTTTAAACATTTGCATCCAGAGACAATTATCCCATGGGAAGAATTGAAGAGTGTTTTTTTGAAGTTTTGGGGCAAGAAGAAATCTTTGGATCTACATCTTACATAGTTCTATGCCTTAAAAAGGCAGAGAAATGAAACCATTTCTACATTTAGTAGGAATTTTTTCAGTGTTTATTACAATTTTCCCAAATAAATTCAACCCACCGAAGCTGCTGCCATGCTCCATTATGCAACAACTTTTCATCAAGATTTGTCTTTCCTCCTGATGGAAAGAAGACCTAAATCCTTACAACAAATGTTTAATGATTCTCATGAGATTCAACAAAATATCCAAGAATGCAAACAGATTCGAAATGAGGAGTTGGATGCTAAAGAACATGACAGTGAATATGAACAAAAAATAGTCAATTAGCATATTGAGCAAAGAGTTGATAACGTCATAGGTCCTCTTGAAGTTTCCAATGCTAATGATTTTGAAAAATATTATATTCCACTTATTGAAAGAGGAGGTGTTGATTTAGCTTATGATCCATCCCATGATAAGGATGGGGCTGATTGTTTTATGTATACATTTGTAGACAGTCAAGAAAATGAATTTGCAAATCAGCTTATTGAAGAGCAGGTTGATGTTCCAAGCTTTTCCTTGTTAGATGACATCGCATATGTTGTTGATTTTCTTATATGTGATGAATATGATGATGATTGTGATGTTGACTTCCTTGAACAACCAGCTGCATGTTCTCTATCAGAAAATGTTCCTTTTCAGCAGTGTAATGAGAGAAATCAACCTACATATCACAGTTACAAAGAAGCAAGTATTGAATCAGTCGAAGGAAATTCTTTACCTTTATGTTTTTCTTCATTTAAATTGTTGAAAGAAAATTCTAAGATCATCATTAAAGCAAAGGAATGTGTGTTGATGCCAAATCACACTAATTCACTGGAACAAATTGAAAAGATATTGCAGCAATCTTCTCATGTGTTTGATGACCCTGTTACTTGTTATGTAGGAGGTCTTGTCAGTTAAAAATTGCAGCCATTGGTCGAAGATGAATCTGAAAATGAGTGTGTTCGACAATCCAAAGAAATTGAAAAATGTGCATATGACAGTAGTGAAGAAAATGAAGAAGGTTTTGAATCAGGTGAAAGAACCTTGTCATTGTGTTTTGCTTCTTTCAAATTGTTGAAGCAAGATTTTTATAATGTTTCAAATCCGAAATCCTCCAGGCATGATGTTGAATATGAAGAAAACAATGGACTTACAAATGAAAACTATCTTCCATTATGTTTTTCTTCCTTTGAATTGTTGAAAGCAAATCATGAGATAACAGAGAAAGCAAGGAAGTCTCACTGCATTCACAGTGAGACTGTTTTACATGAGCACATTTTTATCAATGAGGAAGACCAACAACCTTCTCATGCATTTAATGATTGTGTTGTTGATTACATGGAAGGTGATTTCAGTTCAGATTTGCAGCATGTGCTCAACTACCAGCTTGGAAATAAATATGATGGTAAATCAACATCAGTGTTAGACATGGATTTCTTTCCACCAGGGGTTTCATTTCAGCCAACACTATCTTCTGATTCAGAAGATTGTTATTTCCAGCAGTCTCAATGAATTTTTCAGCCTTCTGGTGGCAATCAATAGATTAAATCACATGAAAACAAGAATGCAGTGGAAGAGGTGAAACACGATTGTTGTTTTGTGCATGTTTTAAAGGATCCATTTGCAGTTTTGTTGGAGGCAGTAAACAATCCAAATGTTTTTTTAATTTTTTGAGATTTGGATTTATGGATGAATTTTTGAATGAATTATCAATAAAAAGGATTTGGAGAAAGCATGTGCAAAGAAAACAAACAGTGGATAAAATGTTGGCATGGCTGCATTGGCATTATGATTTCACTTGATTGGCAATTCCTTTTATCAATTAGGGTAGGTAGGTGCAAATAATATTGTTGGTCAAGCATTTTTCAGTTTGGATTTCCAGTAGTGTGTACAATCAGATTTTAGTGGTGTATTCAGTGTTCAGTATCCAGTTGAGAGCAGTGTGTAGAATTTGGTTTTCAGCAGACATTGGTGACAGGTCAAAGTAGGGTACACACACATGTTTTGGGAGAAACTCAATGAATCAGACACCGATTCTAGGATTTCTTTGCTACCTCATTGGGAGGATAGCATCCCCATTTGTAGACAAAGTTATCACATGCTAATTTGCATTATTTTTTCCCAAAGCATCTTTTCCTTGTGCTATCTTTCCACTCATATTTTAAAACTTTTTAACCAGCTCCGTCAAGCCTCCATCAACTAAATCCTTCACTTGACTAGTCATCCAAAATAGTCATGTCCTCCATGAGTCAAAAATTGGCAAATATCCCAAACCTATACCTAGTCTTAATGTGTATGTAAAGTCCTTGGTCCCATCACTTTATTCATTTTTACCGTTATTATCATATTCCTGTTGAAAATTAAAAATATCCCTTTTATTAAGCTTAAACACCCTTATCCTATCCACAAAGTCATGCGATAAGCCTCATATTCCCAAAGTTCTTAGAAAATAGAAAAAAGGTTTATTGTTATTAATATAAATATTTTTATATTAAAACATTTATATTAATATTTGATCCAATATTTGATTTGTGGCATCAAATCAAATCATGGGCACGAATATCAATTTATAATGTGGAAAAGTCAAAGGGTGGATGGAGGGCGCACATACATATCAGGCGGAGAACTAACATGGAGGTTAATTATGTGAAGGCGGGATGATATGTAAACCAATGGTTTTTTTTTCGGGGAGACATGTCCTTACATGGTGAATATCGGGGGTAAAAGTTGTGTGGAGTAAATCTCTCCATCCCAAGCTCGATATAATAAATTGAAACCATTTATCATATGGTTTAGGTGCAACATTTTTCCAGGAGTGTGGTTCAATAATGATTATGGAATTTCCAATAAAATAAATTCTTCCTCACCGTGAAATTGTTTTACAGAGGTAAAATTAAATTTTACAAATCAAAGAGATTAATGTTTATTTCCATGGAAAAGAATTAAATGGGAAGATGCACGAGAAAGGAATACTTGGGTAATTTTTTATCCAAAGGTTTTATAGAAGTAAAAGAAGAAGATTAAAGATGGTAAACAAGACATTGTTTTCAAAACCATGGGAAACAAATTAGTAAATGGTTTTCACAGTGAAACGGTAAATTGGAAAAAACAAGACACAGTAAATGTTTTTCACAATGAAATGGTAAATTGGGAAAACAAGACATGGTTTTCAAAACCATGGGAAACAAGCAATAAATGGTTTTAAAAACCACAGGCATGAATTAAATTATGGAAATTTAATTCTATATGATAGAAAAATATTTGGGAATTATTTTTATTCAAATATATTATTCCCAAATATTTAATGAGAATATGGATAAATGGAATTATATTTGAAAGAATATAAGTGAAATTTCCAAGAGAATGTGGCAGAGGAAGGATCTGAAGCATCACAGGAATCGACAGTTGGATCATGAAACATGTTTCTGAAAATTGTCATTTATAATCATTGTACTCAGTTTTAGAAGTTAAAACGTTTCAGTTCAGCTATTGCAATCGGTTTCACACTAAAGGAACTCGAATTGTATAAGTATTAGAGGTTCTAAATGTATTAATGGTGGGCATAAGTGCAAGGGAACAAATTTTGGTTGTTCTGAACTCCATTGTAATTTTCTGGAGATGAATTGAATACATATGCAAGAAGCTTTGAAGTCTCTATGAAAATATTCTAATGGTGGTGATATGAGTTTTTTCTTCTCTCATTGTATGTATTTCCTGTGTTCTTTAATTTCATCTACATTTTCTTCTGTTTAAATTGGATAGTCAAAGGCCCAGAATTCATCTTGTGATGCTCTCAACTGAAGTAATTTAAACTCTGTGTATTTCTTCCTAACTAATTCAGAATTCATTTCATTAATGCTCTGATGTAGTAAATTGTTTTTCCCCTTTCCTCTTACACTCTGCAAATTTCAATTTACAACTTAGATTCATTGCCTCATTTAGCCTTTATCCTCTAGAGAGTTCTACTGGCCAATCATTGTTTTCATTCACTTTTAGAATTTTGACTCCATAGCCTTGAGTGTCCCTCCTCTTCTTGGCCAGCAAATTTATAAAAACCCCCCAAAACAAAACCAAATCTAGCCATTGATTTCCAAAGAAATACCCAGTGACATGAGAGATCCCTCTCTAAGCTAAGCAGAATAGTGCCCAACTCTAAAGCTGGTTGAAACAGTTACCTATGTCGTTTTTCTATCAGCCAGACAAAATTTACAAAGTGCTAACATGCTCTATTCTTTTTTAATCAATTACAACCCTCTTTCTTAGATGACAAACAATCCAGTAACCATATGCAATGTTATATTTCTCAATAACTTGATTAATTCATGTAGCTTTATCAAACTGTAATAAAAATCAATCAAATGAAGATTGTAATATCAAATCAGATCCAAGGAATCTTATAGTTGTAGTTTCGAGTCTTGTGGCTTTGCAACTTTCTTAACATCTCAAGGTTAACAGCACTAAGATTCACTATATAAAACCACACTTGTTCGAGCTCATGCTTGTAGGAATTGAAGAGTGGAAATGAATGAATAGTAAAATCATAGATAAATTAACTTAACCGCTCAAGAAAGAAATAAACTGATAAATGAAATGAGAGCAGTTATCTTATGAAATAACAACACACAACTCAAAATAGAAAATGTAAAAATTAAATACACCTACAAAATAAACTATTTGGGTAGTGTATAATAGATAGAGGGGGTCTTGCCTCTCATGGCATACACCACCAATGAATACTGCAATAATATATTCACAAATTTAGCAACTAGCTCTTTTTTTTCAACATCCAAATGTACATCGGTTATAAAGGAAGTATTACATTCCCTTACTAAGTCATATCGAATTTTCTCTGTAGCTATGGCTTCTCCTCCCTCTTATAAGATTGATAGATCATATTTCATAAGAGGGGAGAGGTTACAACAAGATGATACCACTCCCCAAATATGTGGATATTACAACCAACACATCTTGGATTTATTTTGATTAAGGAAATGGTAGTTGCATAAAATCATAACAACATCATCCTCAACAAATCCCATATTACAAAATTTAACTAGTCAAAGTATGGAGGTGGAATTCTTCACTGCTACCATATTTTTGAATATGGCAGTCTGCTATAGGAATTCTAGAAATTATCATAAAAATCCATTTGAAGATATTACCATACATTCCTTATTGTGTACTTTTCAAGAAATATTCTCACGAGTCACCTAAATGAGCATATTTTGTGAAAAACCAATGGTGCATAATTTCCAAATTTGTTCTTACATACTTGCAAATGACATGGAAAAATTTCCCCTAGAAACTATCCACTATAGGAAATCTAGTAGAAAGGGTAAAAGAAAATTATGTCCATTCTACTAGTTGTGGGATAAAAGAAAATTCTGATCTAAATAATCATTAAATCATTGGCCCCTGATGGGGTGTTTTTGGGCTCAACACTTGGACAAACAAAGGGGAGGCCACCTGGCCAGACCGCCTACCAACTGGAGTTGGCTCAGACGTACCCCCCTCTACCATCACCTCATGAGATTAAATCCCCCACTGTCGTTTCGCAGACCTCACTCGATACTAGCCTGCTGCAAGATCTTGATGTTTCGCTTCGTGGTATTTTTAATGGAGATGGGTTGGATGACATCGTAGTCCCATCACAATTTCATAAATGGAGGTCTTATTCTAGAGCATGGGTGCGCCAAAGATCATTCGCACCCTTGGCCTCTGAAGTCTCATCCCTTCATGGATTTTGACACCATCTTGTCATTCTGGTGAGAACTCATCTCGCCCTCTTGTCCTTCGGTTTCTATCTTTTCTCCATGGTTATTATAGAGCCTCTAGGTTTAGTTGTTTTAACCAACTCCTCACACTATCTTTGTGCTTTCTTTTTCTAGTTTCCTGAGGCTAATTCCATGCCTTGTATTAGGGGAAAATCAAAGAGGGGAACGGCCTGGTATGCGGGAAGAGGAAGGGTTGCACACCACAGTGGATCTCCCCAAGAAACCGAAGGCATCCCAAACCTAAAACCCATTGTAGCTCCCATTCCTGCTCATCCAACTCGTGAAAGTACCCCAAACCTCTCCTCGCTTTCGAATCCTTTTTCC
The DNA here is from genome assembly GCA_009831015.1 of Picea engelmannii. NCBI lineage: Eukaryota > Viridiplantae > Streptophyta > Pinopsida > Pinales > Pinaceae > Picea > Picea engelmannii. The sequence goes on along the minus strand of ML779896.1, from coordinate 828,552 downwards.
TGGTTCGACAGTTTCAGAAATTCACTTGGTTTCGCTCCTCCTCCCCCCTCCCCTCCTCACCGCCCTCCACCTCTGACTTCTCCCCCTTTCCACCCTCCTCCTCCACCTCTCATCACCTCCACTGCTCCTTTTTCTTCATCCCCCTCCTTCGATTTCCCCACCTCCTCCTCTGACTCTCCACTTTCCCCTGTGCTCCCCTCAGCCTACTCCCAACGTGTAGAAAGAGCATCCCTCAAGGAGTCTCTGGATGACCTCAAGTGTGGATTAGGGGATGTCAAGACCACCATTTACGAGATGCAGAGTAAGGAAATAGAGTGTTGGCACCGCGTGGACCTCCTGATGACCTTCCTGTAGGACCTCAGACAAGCTATATCAGACAAAGATAAGCTCGGTAGTGACAATTTGCAAGTGCACCAGGATTTCGTAGGGCAAAGGTTCGATCCCATAACTAGTTAAATATGCTTCTGGTTAGGTTCCTCGGTTCTGTTTTTTTAGTTATGCTTTTAGTTTTGTTTCTTTGGCCATGCTAGGCCACCCTGTTTTGGGAAGTTTGGTCTCAACTTTTTTTTATTTTAGTCTAGCATTCAACAACTATGCCCTGCATGGCACTTTAGATTTACCACTCTACAAGTTTTACATCTATATTTCGGCCAAGTGGAAACATTGGTTTCCCATTAGGGCAATGCTTCCACGTCTGAACATGAAAGATAGATAGTTGTAATCTCCATCTTTTGCAGGATTTAATATAATTTTCTAACTTACAAAAAAAAATCATTAAATCATTGGGAAATACATTAAAAGAATCAATTGATTACGTGATAGAGCTTGTTAAATATACTCCTTAATGAGGGGGTGAATTTGGTAGTGAGAGCTGCAAAATGATGGAGATAAGGTAGTGTGGTAGGTGGAAAAGGGAGTCTCTGGCATTGCAAAAATGTGACAAAATCTAGTGTCAGGATCTCCCCCACGCCTAAGTATTTTCATGTACCAATGCAAAAAACTCTTACAAAATTGGATTCCTTCTCAGGAACTTAAAAAAAAATATGACAAAATTGTGCCCCACCTCCTATTCATGCATATTCTATTTATTTGATTATAATTTCAATGTTGGATGTGGAGACTATCTAATCTTGTTGGCTATTTTTTTTTTTTTGCATAATCCTAGTTATTAATCTTTTGTTATGTCCTCTTAACAACACCACCTACTCACACCACCTTTTGGCTTTATGAAACAAAGTTTTGTACTAGGATACTAGACGATAATTCTTCTTAGTCATATGAGCACTCCTCTCCTTTAAGGTCTCATTTTCACATTTGATATGTCTATCCAAGAGTTCATACTCTAGAATTTTATATGTAACAAAGTAATATTGGAATCCATTCCAGAATAGAAAATGTTTCCATGTGTGATTTTGTTTCTTCAACTCATCCTCAATGAGTTGTTTAATCAATCCATGATGAAATAAACTTCGTTCTACATGTGATGGGTTACCATTTTGGCCAAGATTTTCCATAGAAAGAAAAGGACATTTATTCTCTTCCCTTGTAAATGCAACATAAAACAAATAAAAATGTCACTACATACCTTCCTTCACAAGTTATAAAATTTTGTACAACAACTAAAAAATCCCTCCATTCTTCCATTAGTCATGTCCACATAATTCTCTTGCTCTAGTTAGGGTGTTTATGAGATGGTAACAAGTATCTATTCCAATTTTTCCCTTTTACCCTCACCCCCTTGAAGTATTCAACCCCTTTTGGCTCATGTATGATCACTATGCCCCCTTTAATGATGAATTGTTTTGGAGGTATGTTTCACCTGAATTTGCTCATGATTCGTAATTCCAGAGTGGGAATTTGTAGAAGTTTTGGGTGAAAGGAGATGGATGGTCTCATGGTTTCATTATTCTTGTACAAACATTTTTGGATATGGCATAAATGGAAAAACAGTAAAACTATGACAGTATTCAGGGTTCCTCTACCATAATTGAGTGGTTGAGGCAACAATCCGTTTTTCCCCATATTTGAATCCTTACTAGTGATTCAAATTATACTAAATCAGAAATTGCAAGGATTTTAATAAAAATATGGCATGGTGAATGTAATTGTAGTATGAATTGACACATAGAATGATGATATGGAGCATATAGGACTAAAGGTATACTATAGTTGCAAAGTAACTTAGACTTCTCGATTAGTTCCTAAATATTTTAATGAAAAATTTAGATAGAAAATGTCATACCTTTATTTTAGTTTCCATTTCTACCTTTACTTAGGTTTGTTGTTCCCAAAAATATACCTATTGGAATGTGAAGTGCTACAGAAAATCGAATTGTTTTTTTCTACCTGCTAAATTTTGGACTGATGTTGGCTGAAGAAACTCATAATAAAGATGATGGGGATTCTGGTAGTAAATAATCATTCTAATAACATTGGCAGAAATGTACCAAAATTCTAAAAACTATGAAGCACTTGATCTGGAGATATCCTTCTCTTCTTTCCCTTCAGTCTAGCTTGGCCATATTTCATTTAATGTAGGAATTGTATGTTGAACCTAATTTTCTCGAGAATGCTCAATTTTTTTTCTTTGTTCTTTGAATGAAGAGGTTGTCGAATGAAGGATATATGTGTAGTTATTCCCAAAATTGGGATTAGGGTGTTGTAATTAATTGGAGTGCACTGGAAGTTCTTTATTGGTCATTGACTAGAAGTTTGACCACGAGCCCATGTCTTGGTTGATGGATGTTGGACCCATTCGTCAGTCAATTTAATTGCATAAATTGATGAACATTAAATTATCAATCTAAGAGATCGTAAACTTGTGATATGTCAGCAAAATATACGTCAGACTAGGGAAAAAAACTATAAGCTAATACTATCGTATTAAAAATCACTTCATTTGATAAATCATTTCCAGTAATTGAAGTCAAGTATACAAGTATGCTCTATTATTTATCAATCAGTTTCAGTCCTCTTTCTTGGATGACAAACAATCAAGTAACCAAAAGCAATGTTTCTTAGTTAATAACTTGATTAATTCATATAGATTTATCAAACTAAAATAAAAATCAATAAAATGAAGATTGCAATATCAAATCAAATCCAAGGAATATTACAGTCCTAGTTTCGATTCTTGTGTGTTTTCATATTTTTTAATATCTTAGGGTTAACAACACTAATATTCCCTGTAGAAAACCACACTGGATTGATCACATGTTTGCAAGAATTAAAGAGCATATATGAATGAACAATAAAAGCACAAATAAATTAACTTAACAACACGAGAAAGAAATCAACTTATAAATGAAATGGGAGAAGTTATCTTATGAAATAACAAAACACAATTGAAACTTGAAAATGTAGAAATAAAATACACCTAAAAAATAAACTATTTCGACGATGTATACCAAATAGAGGGGGCCCTACCTCCCTTGTCATACACAGCCAATGAAGACTACAATATTTTGTTCACAAGTTAAACAACTAGCTCTTTTATTTCAGCATCCAAATGTACAGAGGTTATAGAGGAAGTATCAGAGTCCCTTACTAAGTTGTATCACATATTCTCTATAGCTATGGATTCTCCTCTTTCTTATAAGACTAATGACTCGTATCTCATAAGAGGGAAGAGGTTACAACAAGATGATACCAATCCCAAAATATGTGGATATTACAACCAACACATCTTGGATTTAGTTTGATTAAGGAAATGGTGGTTGCATAAAATCATAATAACATCATCCTAAAAAAAACCCATATTCCAAAATTTAACTAGTCAAAGTATGGAGGAAACATTATTCACTGCTACCAGATTTCTGAAGATGATAGTTTGCTACTAGAATTATGGAAATTATCATAAAAATATGTTTGAATATATGCCCATAAATTCCTTGTGAATTTTTAGAGAAATATCACTGTGTGTCTCCTAAATGACCATATTCTGCATAAAGCCCATGTCACAAAATTTCCAATATTCATTCTTAATGGCTTGCATATGACCTAGAAAAACTACCCCTAAAAACGGTCTACTACAGGAAATATGGTAACAAGGGTGCTATCGGATTTTTGAATTGTCAAAAAATTCTTTCCATTCTACTAGTTGTGAGATAAAAATAAATTATAATCTAAACAATCATTAAATCATTGGGAAATAGATTAACATCATCAATTGATTACCTGATAGAGCTTCTTAAATATACACCTTAATGATGGGGTAAGTATGGTAATGAGAGCTTCAAAATGATGGAGATAAGGGAATGTGGCAGGTGGAAAAGGGAGTCTTTGGCATTACAAAAATGTGACAAAATCCATTCTCAACAAAAGGCACACCTCTTCTCGAGTCATGCTTCAATTACACTAAGTGAAGTCTAGTCTTTCATGCATACATTGGAATTATCACCCAGTCTTGCAATCCCACCTTGAAATCATCAACAAGAACACATGCCTTCCTTGGAATCATCACAAAGACTGCACCTCACATGTGGATAAGAGTAATTCACTCCACTTGAGAATATCTAGTCAACTATGGTCATATTAAATATGGTGCATTATCTCATCACATGGAGGAAATATTTGGTGGGTTATTTATGCATCAAGGTTTACTTGGAGAATGAAGGAAGAATTGAGAGAAAATTTGTGCTACTATAATTCCAAGAGAGTTATGGCGAAGGAAGAGCTAAGGCAAGGAGAAAGGAGTACTGCAACACAAGGCCTAAAGGAGTCAAGCTTGATGTAAGTTTCTTTATTTTATCAATACAGATCAATGTTTCTTTCCCCTTTCAATGATTGAGATTTTTATTACATTATTAGTGGTTCATTATCGAATAAAGTAGATCTGATTGGATTCAATTTTAATTAACACTTAAAATGATTCATAGATTGGTATTCATTTTTCTCTTGCATGCAGGAAGTGGATCACATGAGTCAGAGTTGAATCTCTATATTTAAGTAAGTCGAACACATACGGACAATTGTTGGTTAATAATGTATGCCTCTCTACCCTCTACTATAAAATGAAAAAAATCTAATTAGATCTAAGAAGATAATATTAACTATTGGATATATGTGTCAGATCAAGGGTAGATTTGGGGGAAAACTCACCTATCCAAAGGATGGAAATATCCATTAACATTCTAAAGAAGATAATAAATATTTCTTAAACATTAAATTTGAAATCTCCACAACACCAGTCCTCAATAGTCCTAATTTTTGAGAAATATGTCATTATCTACTCTTTTGATTTAGAATAAACTATTGTTGCAATACTAACTCAGAAGAAGAATATGAAGGAAGAGCACCTTGTTTCCTTTATGAGTAATTGATTGCAATAATATGGATTGAAGTTACTATCCCATGGAAAAACAAGTAGTTTACTTGTTCAAGGAAATCTCCTACTTCATAAATTACATCTTGACATCTCATGTGACTGCCTATGTGCCATATCCTTCTATCTGGATGATGTTGTCTTGACATCTTAGAGAAGGGAGATGGGTCAATTGGTTGGAAAAATTACAAGAATATGATATAAAGATAAAAATACTAAAAGTTGTGAAAGGAAAATGATTATGTAATATAATTGGATGTATTGAATCAATAAACATTGACAAAACCCTTGCTACACAAGATGAGGTAATAGCAATATAC
>ML779896.1:800777-818340 GCA_009831015.1 Picea engelmannii | reverse complement strand
CACTTTTATAGAACTTAGTTGATTAGTAACTGTATTAAATTCATTTAAATGATCTGCAACAGACCCACCTTCCGACATCTTCATATTAAATAATCTCTTCATTAGAAATACCTTATTGGATGCCGAGGATTTTTCATACAAGTTGGCCAACGCGTCCATCAAACCCTTCATTGTCTTTTCTTTTGAGATATTGAAATCCATCAATGCTACCAGGCTCAGCCGTATCATTCCTAGAGCCTTTATGTCAAGAATCTCCCATTATTTGTCCTTCATGGCCATCGGCTTCTTTTCTACTTCGCTCAATGGTAGGAATAGATCCTTCTGATATAAATAATCTTCCATCTGCATCTTCCATAACTGGTAGTTTTGGCCGTTAAATTTCTCGACCCTAAACTTTCCATCTTCTGACATTGCTCCCACTCGAACCAGGAACCCTCTTTTCCTGCGAGTTACCTTACGCTCTAATACCAGTTTTTATAAAAATAGGACCGCAGAGCAATAAAATAAAACAAATGCGGAAACAAAACACAGAAGATACACAATACAAGAGAGACACAGATTTACGTGGTTCGCCTAGTTGGGCTACGTCCACCAGAGAAATTGCCAGGTCCTTTCTTTATTGTTATTTAGCAAAATGAAGGGATACAACCTACAGCAAAACCCATTGTAACTTCCTCTTATTTCTCTCACAGTCTCCTCTCTCAGAATCCAATACTCGCCAACATACTTAGCCGCAATACATTTCCCTCATAAAAGAGGGTTTCCTTCTAGGGAAAAAAACCCTAACATAATCTCTATCATTAGATCTGTGACCTTATAATGAATGGTCCAAATTTACAATGAAATTACAATATACTTTTACAAGAAAATTTTTGCTTCAGGGGCTTCACCCCCGAACCCCCGCTGGGTGCCTGCTTGCCCCCAGACCCCCCAACCGGGGGGATAGCCCCCCCCGGACCCTGCAGAGGGGGTACCCCCCCTCTGGACTCCCCCACGTGGAAGAGTGTACATACTTCTGGGGTGTAAATACTTCATGGGGTATAAACATGACTGAAAGTAAAAGACCTCTAAATCAGGAAGATAATCAGGCTCCACAACCAACAGAATAAGGCAACAGAAAAACCTTCATTACACTCAAAGTTTGATGCTCTATGGATTGGACCTTACCAAATTGAAAATATGTGTGGTTTCAATTCATACATGTTAAAAGCAATGGATGGCCAAGTTTTGAAATAGGTTATTAATGGGTGGCATATGAAACATTTCTTATCTTGATCTTATTTGTGGTTCTAAACAAAATGTATATATATTCATTTTTATATCATTTCTAAGTATCGTCCTCCCATAATGATCACCATGTATAAATTTTCCTTCAACTCCATTTTCCCAATGGATTAAGGCCTTTTGGGTTCTCAACAACCCATAGGGGGTCAGTTTCCCACAGTTGGAATCGATATGTTGACCCATTTTCACGCGTCCCATTCTTTTATTTTTATTCCATAGATAAAACCCTTTTTCTACCCCCTTTCATTTTGTTTATACTTGGGAAGAAATTTTACAACACTTAGATATTTTATTGATTTTTGCAACATTCCTTATCCTATGGAGATATTTCATTTTCTATAACAATTTCCATGAACTTCTCACAAAACATTTCCCCACATAATTCATGTCCACACATCCCAATACTTATTTTATTTTTCCTTTTGTGTGGAGGAACCATCATCACCCTCTTCTTTTCACAAACCTCCTTTCCACACAACTCTTTGTGTGGGACACCCTACATATCCTTCTCTCAGCACTTTTTCACTTTCACACTTCTGAAGTTCTACACAACTAATGTTATGAGATTTGATCTCTCTCTCTCTCTCTCTCTCTCTCTCTCTATATATATATATATATATATATATATCTATATATATATATATACTTAGTAAAATATTTATAAGTATTGTGCACCTTGAACGTTCTTCAATGGTCACTTATTACACATTAATGAGTTCTAATTTGCAAGATAAAGGTTGGTGATCTAGGGATAATGTGAACTAATTATCCCTCTTTCCCATGAATCACTTTCTTTTCAAATTGAATTCCATTTGTATTTTTTCATATTTCGAATGGAATTTGTACATATGGAAAGGATGTTTAATAAATGTGATTCATGTAATTATCCTTTAAACAGGCTTGGGATCCATAATTCATAAGTGATTGTTGTAGGGGCTAGTCAAATCTACCAACTAGACTTGTCAGTCGACCAGCCAAGTCGACTGTGGAAGTCAGATAGAGAAGTCACTAGTTGGGTCGCGTCACTACTAAAATGACTCAATAAAAAATTCTGATACTAAATATAAATGCGAAAAATAACACACAACATGAAATTCAAGTTTGCTTAGCTGCCCATACTCAATAAAAATGCAAATGTAATTACTCTTCATGTGCAAAACAATAACTAAATACATACAACAACATTCATCCACATAAACAAGGATTTAAATGCATCATTCTTCTCACAACAAGTAACAATAGCCAAATATATTTTATAGTGAATTGAACAACAACTATATCAACATTATACATGCATAAACACAAAAAATAACAACACTTATCTTATAGAATGTGCAACGTGTTGCAGAGGACGGACGTTCCTCCCAATTGTAGTCTTCATGTTCTAGTTCTCAACACCAAGACACCTCCAAGTTGGGGATATGAATCCACAAGAGATGGTGATCCCTAAGGATGGAAAATGTTCCCCCTCTTGCAGTAAAAAATAACAACTAATTCCAGTCCACTAGCTCTCTTCCCCTCAACCTGCACAACCAAAGGGATGGAATCCCCCTTAACTACTCATAGTCCCTTAGTCCTTTCCACTCCCCTCTAGGGATTCCTTGGCGAATGTCGAATAGTTCTCTACTCCTAGGAAGGAAACATATTTCTCCATGAGATTACAACTCCAAAAAACATTCGAACATTCCCAAAAAAACTTCCTTCAAGCTTTGGCACTCAGAACTCCATTATTGGCCAAAAAAATCCATGTAAAAGTTGCTCTCCATGCATAAACATGAATGAATAATTTTGGTCCCCTACCCATACAAATTTCCTCCCTTTCTCTTGCTTGCTTGACTTGCACTCTTCCCCAAGGTGATTTTACTCATCCCCCATGCTCTCAATAGCTATGTGAAGTGACTCTCACACCAACCCTCTTACATGAATTCAATGATTGAGCTCTAGCACACTCAACAATTAATGGAAGGTTCATGGTAAGGATAATTTAGAAGGAAATAAGAAATATGTTTTGGTTTAGTAGATATGGGTAACTATCCCCCTTGGACCTCTTCCCTCTCTTGTGGATACTTAGCCCCCAAATCTTCATCTGTGTCCATCTGCAACTGGCAATAAATTTAACCATTATATCCAATTTACATTATTTACATATTACATTGTTTTGGCTCTCAACCACATACTACAATTACATTATACATCGCTAGTTTGGGGTTTGAAAAAGAGGATGTTACATTCCCCTCCCCCTACAAATTGGATTATCCTTGGTGCACATAACCATACAATTTACACATTGACATATATAAAAACATTACATAACAAAGTTACCAACTTCATGAGAATTGTGACCTCAAAATGAAAACTCTAGCCCAAAAATATAAAAAACACCAAAATCAACCCCCAAATTAAAAAGAGGTGGTATCGGTTGAACCATTTTTGGGGAGGTGGTTAAAATGGCAACTTGTGGCAGCTTTTTTGAATTCGCACCCTTGACATTGCAAATAGAACCATGAAATTGACCCTTGAATTGAAAAGTGATGCTACCAGAAGTACCATTTTTGGGGGAGGTGCTTAAATTTGCAACTTGTTTGAAATTGCACTATTGACATTGCCAACAGAACCCTGAAATTGACCCTTGAATCGAAAAATGATGCTACTAGTAGCACCACTTTTTTCTTTTGGAGTTAAAACTATGATGTAATTAAAATTGCGGCCTTTACCACTAGCTTTGTCGCAAATAAAACACTGAAAATGGACTCCTAAATCTAACAATGTTATTACTTAATAATTTATGTATTGACTAATTTTATTTTTTTTAATAATTTACATTAAGAAAATAAATAAATTGAAAAAAAAAACACTTGTAAACAAATTCTTCTTTTTTAAAGAAAAAAAAACTTTTAGAAATAAAGAAAAAAAAATTGTTCCAAAAAAAAGGAAACTGCAACTTTTAATAAAAAAAAAATAGTAAAATCTTTTTTTTGAAAACAATAAAACAAATATCCTTAAAGCACTAAATTTAAAATATCAAAAAAAAAATAGTAAAATCTAATTTTTTTTGGAAAACAATAAAACAAATATCCTTAAAGCACTAAATTTAACATACCAAAAAAAACACTCATAATAACACAAAATTTTTTATCTAAAAAAAATAAAAACAATTTAAATGTTAAAATTAAAATAGACAAATAAATTAAAAAAAAAAAATCTAAATAAAACACAATATTTAAAAAAAACAATTAAGCAACAAAATTAAAAAATCCAATAAAATTTTAAAATTTAAATACATTACAAACATTTAAAAAAATTAAAAATATGAATAGAAATTTAAATTTTAAATTTATTATAAACTTTTTTTTTAATTATAAAATTATAAATATATTATGAATATTTAAAAAAATTAACCAAAAAAACAAATTACACTTAAAAAATTTTAAAAGTAAAATAAATTACACTTAAATTTTTTGAAAAATAAAATAAATTAAAAATTAATATATAATAATTAAAAAAAAAAATGGGCTATTGGGCACCATGGGTGTCCATGGGGCGATGTCTCACATCACTTCCCCATCACCCACAATGCCCAACAACCCTCACGGGATCATGTCTTGGCCCGTGGGGGGTTGGAGCCATCACCCACAATGCCCAACAACCCTCACGGGATCATGTCCTGGCCCGTGGGGGAGTTGGAGCAATGTCGAGCATTGCCCCCCATCATCCAGGACGTCCAACAACCCCATTTTTTTTTAATTATTAAATTGAAATTTTTGAATTTTGAATTTGTGTTTTATTTAATTTAATTTTTAAATTATAATTTGTTTTTTTTTTAAATGTTCACATATTTAAAATTTTATTATTAATTTAAAAAAAATAAATTAATGTTTATAATAAATTTAAAATTTAAACTTTTATTGTTTTAAAAAAAAAATTATAATGTATTTAAAATTTAAAATTCTATTGGATTTTTTAATTTGTTGTTTTAATTTTTTTTTTTAATGTTTAATTTTTTTTAAAATATTTCGTTTTAGTTATATATATTTTTAATTTATTTGTTTTAATTTTAATTTTAGTTTTTTTTAAATGTCTTTTATGAGTTTTGTGTTTTTACTGTTTTCTTTTTTTTCGAATAATTTTTTGTTTCTTTATTTCTTAAAGATTTTTTTTTCTTTAAAAAAGAGGAATTTGTTTACATGTGTTTTCGTTTTCCAATTTAATTATTTTCTTAATGTAAATTATTAAAAAAATAAAATTAGTTAATACATTAATTATTTTCTTAATGTAAATTATTAAAAAAATAAAATTAGTTAATATATAAATTATCAAGTAATAACACTCTTAGATTTAGGAGTCGATTTTCAGTGTTTTATTTGCGGCAGAGCTAGTGTTCAATGCCACAATTTCAATTATGTCATAGTTTTAACTCCCCCCAAAAAAGTGGTGCTATTGGTAGAACCACTTTTCGATTCAAGGGTCACTTTCAGGGTTCTGTTAGCAATGTCAAGGGTGTGATTTGAAATAAGTTGCAAATTTAAGCACCTCCCCCAAAAATGGTGCTACCGATAGAATCACTTTTTTATTCAAGGGTCAATTTTAGGGTTCTATTTGCAATGTCAAGGGTTTGATTTCGAACAAGTTGCAATTTCAACCACCTCCCAAAAAATGGTGCTACTAGTAGCACCACTTTTTGAAATAGGGGTAAAAATAGCCACTCTAGAAAAAGCGAGAACTATGGAGAGTTCTCGTTAAGTTGATAACTATATTACATCAAAATACTTGATAATCTGCAACTTAATGACTCACACAACAATTCCAACCAACAAATCCATTTTCCCCTCAACCCACACATCGGTTGGACAAAAAATCTCAAAGTTGCAGCTCTAGGAACTTCAACTACCAAAATGGAGTCTTCATTTTCTTATGTACAAATGTACATTTAATTTTCTTCAAAATTTTCAAAAATTTGTGGGTAGGCTTCCTGCATGGCTTTCTCATACTCCCATGTAGAGTCTTCAGGACCGTAATAGGTCCATTCAACCTTTACTAATACGATGGCTTTGTTCCTGGGAATTTTGAATTTCCGGTTCAGGATGTGCATTAGTTCCACCCAAAAATCCCCTTCGTGTTCCACCTTCAACTTCAATCATGTGGGATTGATAGTCTTCTTGTCTATTGTCCAAAGATGCATAGATCCTTATCATGATTTTTCCAATGTCCTCTACTCTCTCCTCTTTCTTGATGTTATGCAAAGTCTTCATTTTATGTCCCCAGTGAGGATAATCTTTATACTTGTGATCTCCTTCACATCCCCAACACTTTATGGGTTGTTGTCTTAGCCTCTTTCCTAAAGACTCTATTATTATCTGATGACCTTTAGATGACTTTCCTTGTTGATATGATTGGGATCTATTTCTTATGAAAGGTGACTTGAATGCTTTCTTCCTTTGATCCATCTTGCATTTATTTTTGTCATCTCAGGCCTTTAGGAAATATGTCCTTCCTCTATTCTTCTCATATAGATACTTATCCTTTCGTATGGCTTCTTCTAAATTCTTGGGCTAATCAAACTAAATTTTATCCTTGTAAAAATATGGCAGTCCACTCAGAAACCTATGAATTTTAACCTTCTAATCTCTGATGAAGCTCACATACCTAAGAAGTTCCAAGAACTTTCTCTCATATTCATCCACAGTCATGTTCCCAAGTTTGAGTTCAAAGAACTCTTGCATCTTCTTGTCATAATATTGCTCCCAAAAGTATTGTTTCTTAAAATATTTCTTGAACTGCTTCCAAGAAATTATTTTCTCATCAAGGTGCTTAACCTGCTTCATCTAGTCCCACCACATATATTCCTTTCCTTGAAGGTGGCATGATACAATTCTGGCTTATACATTTGATGAGTAATTATGTAACTGGAAATATTTCCTCATTCTCAGCAGCCATGCTTCTGCATCTTCTCCTTTCTTGTTCTCTCCATCAAATGATGGTGGATTTATTTTCCTCAGTTCCCCTTGCAAGCTATCTGACCCAAGTCTCCTTATCTGATGTTTGATGGGAGATATAATTGGGATGCTTTCTTACCTTTAACGTGCACACGTTTTTCTAGTTTTGTTCCATGGGGAATGATGACATTTATTCCTACCAATACTCCTTGATTGTTTATATCCTCCATGATCATCCCTTCTTTCATGAAACCTAGAAACTTCCACATTCCTGGCACTAGCTTCTTTCCTTATGCATAAATATTTGTTGACTTTCTTATGTATCATATTCATGATTTGGAGTATCTCCTCTTGAAATTTCATGATTCTTTCTTTATCGGATCTATAGCTTTGCACTTATTTTTGCAGGATTCTCACAATTATAGGCTCATGCATGTCTTTTCTCCCATTAGACTCAGTCAAAGCATTTTCCAGGCTGACAAGCAGACCAAAGATTTCTTCTTCATGGATGTAATACCATTTTTCATCATCCATATATCTAGTTCTCATATAGGAACTAAGGTCTGTATCTTTAATTCTGCAAGAATGTGCATGCAATAATTTCTATTAGAATCAAGCATATTGAAAAATATTTATTAATTAGATTATAGGTCATTCTTCATTTCAAATTATGAAGAACATTAATGCACTATTCTATAATTTGATTCATTAAATGCATTCTTCTCTGTAATAGCTCTCCAATAGATGTACTCATGCCTCATTATGATTTCTGAGCGGAAAGTTATAACATTCACATACTACAATTTCCACTTTCTCACTACTGCATAATTAATTTATTATTTTATGAGAATATTTTAGCACCCAATTCAAAATTATGAGAGGATAGATGTCTTCTCCTCCTAAATACCTTTCTAATGGTTATTCACTTGTTTAAATCAAATCTCTGAGATGAAAGTTATGGTCCAAAGAATTTTAGGCGATTTTACCCAATTTATCCATGTATGCTACATGTGTCTTATCTCTCTTCCTGCACATTTTTACATACCCAAATATTAGATCTGGATCCATGTCCATATTATATGTTTCATGAGATTTCCATATACTACTCTTCTACCCCTAACGGACTTCTGAGTAGGAATTATTCCCTCTGGAAGTAAATTTGTGCCAAAATTTTACCCTTACTATTTTGGTTGTAACTTTCTCATACGAGATCTGTTTTGTGAACAATTTAGCTCATTGGATAGCTCTCTTAGAGATATTTTATTTTATTTGAAGAGACATAGTGTACCTTGGTACACTATCCTCTCATGTGTTTTTATTGTCTAGAAATGTCGTTAAGAGCCTCAAAATCATCCCGCAATTTAGTAACCTTCAAAAACCACAAAACAGATCACATAAAATTTAATGTTTTACTATGTTAACAACCCTTAAATATGAGTCAGTGATTTAAAATCACGTGGAATATAAGTCATTCATCCATGCTCCATCAGCCATCGACCAACAACATTCTCCTTTGGGAGTGCATATCATATACCTCAAATTGCCGATCTGATCGTCGATCGTCAACCCATTCCCCCGACAAACGATTCACAACACCTTGTTAAACCATCCATCCCGACCATCGACCATTAGCCATTGATGATCCCCATTGGAAAATGAAACTACTCACCAATTCGGCTGACTAAACCATTGGATGTTGACCAATCCTATTGACTAACAAAAAAATCTCTTCAATTCGACCCACTCGACCCTCGACCATTGACTGCTTCTGTGCTTACGTGGAAACTGTTGTTGTGCCATGAAACGTGAATGATGATGTGGCATGGCACATCATCCTGAAGTGTCAAATTGGATGATGTGTCACGAGACGTGGATGGTGATGTGGCATGACAAATCATCATTCTCTTTCATTCATCATCCATCAACCATTTCTCTTGGATGACCCAAACAACTCATTGAATCAGTCTATGCTCGACCATCGAACCATCAAATCATCGACCATTCCATTGCACATTCGAAAAAACTTCACTAAAATTTGTTGATGCCCAACCATCAGCCCATTGGCCATTTCTGTTGCGATTTGAAAAAACTTTGTTGAAATTGATCGACGCTTGACCATCGACGCATCAACCCATCGATGACTTTGGAGACCAAAACACTTAGAATTTTTTTACTGAATCCTCGATTAATCTCGACCATCGATCTATCATTAAAAATGATAGTTGTCATTGATCTATCAAATTCATCCAACCCTATCAATGCCCAACCATCGGCCATCGACCATTAGACATGTATTTTGACCAAACCAAACTCTTCACTATTTTAGCCGATGCGACCATCGACCATCAATGATTTCTTTTGGTGAATTTACACACTTGGAAATTTTTGACAAAAAATTAGGATGAACCTAAGCAATCGAACTATTATTCAAAATGATCTTGGTCATCAATTATGTTCCATTCTCCTAATGATAGAAATGAATGCATGTCGTCTATTTGATCCATTCCCCCAATCGCCGAAATGAATCTTCTAAGTCGATTAGCTCAACCTTTCAAATGACCAAAACCTTATGAGTTTTTAAACTTATCATAACGAATCTTAGTCATCAAACTCGAGATCAAACATGATCTCAATGGTTGATTCACTGAACTCTGTTCAACGCTACAACAACCAGTAAAACTCAAATTTTGACCTTCCAGGTCGAAATTAACTCTTCTACTTTGCATATTTACTCCATTAAACCATACTTTGATGGTTGTGAGGTAAATATGACCTGAATTTTCTCATGTATTTGGAGATTTCACTCTAAGTTTTCTCTATTTTCCCCCAAGTTCATTATAAACAAATTTGTAACAACGAATTTTACCCAAATTTGCATTGGTTCTTGGCCCATACAGGTCCATTGTTGAATGAGTAGCTCTAATACCATATTGTAATGTACCTAGCCTCAACTGGTTCACGTCACTACTAAAATGACTCAATAAAAAAAAATTATACTAAATCTAAATGCAGAAAATAATGCAACATGAAATTCAAGTTCGTTCAACTATCCATACTCATAAATAAATAAATATAATTACTCTGACTATGCACAGTAGCAACTAAATACACAAAAAAAAATCAACCACATAAACATGGATTTAAATGCACCATTCTGCCCACAACAAGTAAAAATAATAATCAAATATATTTCAGAGTGAATTGCACATTGACTATATCAATATTATACATGCATAAACACAAAAAATACAACACTTATTTTATAAAATGTGCAACCTACTGCAGAGGACGAACATTCCTCCCAACTATAGACTTGTTCCAGTTCTCAACATCAAGACACCCCTGAGCTAGGGATATGAATCCAAAAGAGATGGTGGTCCCTAAGGTTGGTTAATGTCCCCCCTCTTACAGTAAAAAAGCATAGCTAATTCCAGTCCACCAGCTCTCTTCCCCTCAACCTGTAAAACCCAAGGGATTGAATCCCCCTTCACTGCTCACAACCCCTCAGGAATTTCCACTCCCTTCCAAGGCTTCAAAGACATGTTGGATAGGAATTTTACTTGTTGGGACTTCAGGAATTCTACAACTACAACACAAATTCTCCCAACAATCAACACATGTGCTTCCTTGATGAATTTAAAACAACTCACTACTCCTAGGCATGCAACTTATTTCTCCACGATATTACAACTCCAAAAAGAATCCAAACATGCCCACAATAGATTCCTTCAAGCATTGGCACACATAAGTCCATTGTTGGCCATAAAACTCCATGTGAAAACTACTCTCCATGTAAAAATGTGAATGAATAATTTTGATCCCCTACCCATACAAATTTCCTCCCTCTCTCTTTCTTGATTGACTTGAACTCTTCCCCAAGTTAATCATACTCATCCCCCATGCTCTCAATAACTGTGGAAAGTGACTCTCACACCAACCCTCTTACATGAATTCAATGATTGATATCTAGCACACCCAACAACTAATGGAAGGCTCATGGTAAGGATAATTTAGATGGAAACAAGAAACGGGTTTTGGTTTAATAGATATGGGTAACTCTCCCCTTTGGACCCCTTCCCTCTCTTATGAATATTTATCCCTCAAATATTTTTCCATGTCCATTTTCATCTAGAAATATGTTTTATCCATTATATTCAATTTACATCATTTTCATATGACATTGTTTTGGTTGTCGGCCACATACTACATTTACCATATACATCGCTAGTTTGGGGTTTGAAAGTGGGGATGTTGCAGTGTGTGTGTGTGTGTGTGTGGTGGGGGGGAGATATGTAACATATATATAGAGGTTTCTTTATCTACATAATAAATTGCAATTGATGTTTCTCCCATTACTTGTGTATACTTCCATGAGTCTCTATGTGTGCTTGTATATGATGATATAATATATGTTTCTCTATATAAGGATCTAGTGGTAACTTCTTGTACTTTATCTCAAAATACAACATTGGTTCCATTGTTTGTAGTTTTGAACTCGGGAATGCATAACATAAAAGGCACATAGATATTGTTAACTTTGGAAGACATATGTGAATGGTGGGAGCACAAAATTAATAATTATATTAAAAATTACGCAAGAAAGAATCGACTAATGATTGTAGAAGCGTGTACACAATTATTCTTAGAAGCACATGAACAATTCATGGAAGCTATTCCAAAAGAATTGTTCCAATATATCAACTAATCTCCTAATGCACAAACTCACTCCAAATGAAAAATTTGTGCACAAACTAATAAACAGTGAAAGAGAAAATCCGAAGGAGTGGTTTGAAATAATCGCCAGAGATTACATTGAAGAATGGGATATTGAAGACAAAGAGTCAGTCAAAACTATAAAAAATACATTATATATTCAATTGGATGATGGTTTCTTCTACACCATCACATCCTTGCTTCATAAATTCCCATTAGACAAAGGAGTCAGAGACATCGTTGAATATCGACCCCTTCTAGCAAATCCTCTAAATTCAAATTGGCAAGAAAAGAAAGAAGAGTGGGAAGAATTCCTTGAAGCCAATTGTAAAGACACAAGAGAAGCCTAGGATTATTTTTTGAAGAAATGAAAAAAACCACAATGATAAACACCACTCAACTCAACTAAGTTGGGATGATGATGGGGGGTCTGGAAATCTATGAGATGGTATAAGTCAAGTTGAATTGCAAAAAATCTGAAAATGTCTAAAGTGGGGAGGAAGATAGTTTAAGAAAGCGAGAATTATACACATCAAACGCATAAATATAAACCTTTAAGTAATATCCAAATATTGGAGTGGGATAAAAGGAAAAAATGATGATAAGAGTTACGAAATGAAAGGGATCTTAGAATTCCAGATAGGAAACCTACCGAGGTGCAATAGTTTTTTAGACAATCCCTTGAGAGAACATTGATGGATCTTGGGGGGAGTGAAATATTACAAGTGAGTATAGCAGTCGGTGGTTCCTAGCAAGTTGATAGTATGGAGATTTATGACTCGAGACCCACGATTCGACCTTCTCTCCTAATAATATCTATTATGTGCATTGTAGACTTCCTCCGATAGAGACTTCATGTGGATAATCAATCCCCAAAGGTATTGTGTCGAACTAATAATGATAGTCATATAAGAGACATGTTTTTAATTGAAGTGCAAGAGAATATTCAAAATCGATCGGAGGATATTCTCCACATAAGATACCTCACAGACTCCACCCTCTATCAAATCTACTTCTTGAATATTCCAAATCAACAGATAGTGAAAATGAATCGACTCAACCCTTGAGAGGATGATTTGTAGAACATATAGAAAAACATTGTCAGGTAGATGATATAATCCCAAGAGAAGAACAAATATAATTAGCAATAGAATACACTCCAACTGAAGACCAACGACAGATTGTATTAGTCGATTCAAACACTCATATTTTGACTGCACTTCGATATAGGGCCCTCACCTGGTTCATGAAATTCACAGATAATTAACAACGATCGAAGGAAGAGATAAAACATATCTTTCTCACATTTTTTAAAGAACAATATTTTGACCACTTAGCCGGGAAAAAATTGAAAGAAATTAAAAAGAGTCTGGTAGAAACTATATATGATTATGATAAAATATTCAAGGATATACTAATTCATATTCTATAGGTAATAGAAGAAAGATTACTAGTAAAATGGTATGTCACTAGACTATTACTGAAAATTCAATCCCCACTACAAAAGTATGACATCCACTCGTGTGAAGAGGCATTGAAAAAATCCCAGTGCACATAAACAGATGATGAAGGAGCATCAACGTCATCAATAATTGAAGAAAATATTAAAAAATATACAACAATCGATAAAAAAAAAACATGTCAATTTCATGAAATGAACTCTGGTGCACCATTTTCTCTAGTGAGGGACACAGAAAAGACTATTGTAAATTTAATGATGCACTAGATCCAAAAGCATGACACATTTAAAGAAAAATGTTTTGCGACATCTATGAGGCCATAACAAATCACACAATAATGGATTTCCCACATAACCTAAGGAATTTCCGATGAAAATGGTGTCATATTTGTGAGTAAAATAATCATTCCATACAATAATGTTGGTTAAATGGAAAAAATAAGATGAATATCCATTCAGTATATCATACACATGCGATCAAACATAATGTCAATCAAGGGAATAGAAATGGTTATAGAGGTCGAGGTTGTGGGGGTTATCAAGGTCAAGGCTGATATCAAAGAGGAAGAGTAAAACCAAGTAGTAGATGTGGTAGATGCCATTATTATTTCTTTAATTGCTAGAAGGAATACCACATAAGCCTTGATTTACCAATAAAGGATATAACTGATCTCAAGTCCTCCAATATATGTGGTGGGAGACCGCTCACTAGAATATTGTCTGATTGTATTAGAAAAAGTGATGAAAAAGAGGAATGTGAATCTATTGCATATAGTTTCCAAGAATGACATTATACAATCCAAAAATGTCCATGTAGTAACACGATCAGAAGTGGGTGAAAACATCTACCTAGATCTACTATCCCAACAAAGGTGATGTACATATCCCAATCGGGATCATGGAGAAATAATAATGCAGGAAGCAATGAATTTTTTCAATAATATCCACCAAGAAAAATCAAATGGAAACAAGGTAGGACAATCATGTATTACATACACTACCCTAGAATAATCTATCCAACTATTAAAAGAAAAGAAGTAAGGTGATCGCCTCATTGACTTACTGATCATCCTATGATAATACAAAGAGGATCAAAGACCAGTTAAAAATATTCGATGGTTGTCCTAGGAAAGGAATACAAGTGACTTTGACCCATAATTCAACCCAGAAATTGATGGCCATATGATCAAATAAGTCGTAGTTGAATTATGTTCGCAATTAAATATCATCCTCATAGAAATATGGGTTTCACTTGGAAAACCCCTACTACATCCAACAATGAATTTCTTAAAACTAGAAGATCAAAGGTTCATTGAACCAATTTCCATGCTTAAAAGTTTTCTAACATCCATAATGGGGATTCCAACAAGAGTTGACTTTGAAGTAATTAATCTATTTGAAGGAATTCCCACATATCCTGCACTAGTTGGAAGACCATGGGGTCAAAATATGATGGCTACAATCTCACTTGAAAGGGATACAATTAAAATAAAAGGTAGCAATTGAAAAATCATAATACCATTGGAGCCAAAAGAAAGGAAACCTTGGGTCAAAACATGGGATGAAGCCCAGGAGGCCCGATGCTTGTACCAAGTAATGAATGAAAAAAATAAAATGTTGAGCCTAATAGTGAAGGAGAATTATTAGTCATATAACCATTGTCAATAGGGCATAACTCTGATAAAAAAAATTATAATTGGAAAATGGAGAACTATGAATCTCAAGATAAACAATGTTGGTCGATAGAGGAAATCCCAATAAAGCGATCAAGGTCATGATTTTAAGTACAAGTTTTCCCTATTGTGCTCGAGAAAAGGATAAAATAAACACCAACACTCATCTTGACTAACACACAAATGTGATCCCCCCTATGGTTTAGTGAAATAAATTCCTCGATGACTCATGTCAACTAAGCATCTAAATCAGTCAGAGAACAAGGGAGGGTGCATAGTTTAGTAGAATCCTTCACCAGATAGGAACCCTGATGGTGGGAAACCCATGCACTGTGATTGCAAACGTGAAACACTACTACAATATACTTCATAGAATGATTTGGCGGAATTTTGTTTTCAGAGAATGTCGACATCCCGAATTTCAAACCTGGGTTCAACCTATTCGCTCACATTCATCAATGTGAGAATGAGCGGAGAAGAGTAGGATACAAGGATGAAAGGGTATGGCCACACATGTTTCCAAATACTCTGGATGACATACTACATAAGTGGTATAAGATTGAAGAAGCATGTGGGCACACATTCAAATGGAATGAAATCAAAGAAAATTTCATGAGATATTTTGAATTCATCCCCAAGGAGGCACATTTGCGAGAGGTCACAAAAGAAATAATTTTTTCTTTCTTGAAAACACATATCCCAATGAAATCCAGAAGAGAGGAAAAGACAAAGTCGACATGGGATCAAATTCGACTTGTAATTTTTTGTCAGCACAAAATCCAAATAGCATAACGACTCATAGAATAGGCATGGAAAACATAAGTTCTCCAGGGAAACGTTTTCAATAAAAGAAACATCATCCTGGAGTAAACAATCTTGTAAAGACATCCTATTTGGTGACCAAGGAAGACAAGGAAGATACAAAAAAACTCAACTTACCCCCAGGTTATAATGACATTGTAGAAGGAGAATGAAAACTAGATTAATCTAAAGCACCAAAGTGGATGGACACATAAATCAAAACTAAGGAGTTTGAAATCTCAATAGATGGTTGATAAAAAATGGAAAGAATAGGTCACTATTGGTCTGGAAAACAAACCACATGGGTAGTTGACTTATTGCGAAAATATCAGGATGTTTTTTCACGTGATTATAAATACATGAAAGGATTGGTGCAAGAGATGGGGGAGATGAAAATATACCTCATCATGGGGGGAAATCCCATCAAAAAGCATCCATACTAGTTGACACACAAGTATAATCCCATAGTCCAAAAAGAGATAGAATAAATGTTAGATGGTGGCATCATACACCCTATCGACAAGTCAAAATGGTAAATTTCGATGGTCATGCAACCCAAAAACAACGACTCAAAAAAACTTAGAATATGTGTCAACTTTCGAGGGTTGAAAAAAATTATAGTAACTTATCCATTCATGATGTCATTCACCGAAAAAATCATTATTAAAGTCACGAAACACAAATGCTATTATTTTACAGATGGTTTCTTGGGCTACAACCAAGTACCTATTGCAAAACAAGCTCAAGGGAAAACAAAATTTGTTTCTGAGTTTGGGTCATATTCATATACAGTAATGTCATTTGGGCTCAACAATGATCCAACAATATTTTGTCAGAAAGTGGTCAAAACGTTTTAGGAATACATTTACAAAAAAATGGATGTGTAATTTAATGAATGTACCATTTATAACCTGCTGAAAGATCACATCCAATGGTTATGAATGATGTTGGAAAGATGCTGAAAAATTCATTTATCTCTATATATAAAAAAATTCATATTTTCCACACCCATAGACATATTGTTGGGTCACATTGTATGTAAATATGGAATCAAGGTCGACATGGAAAAGTTCAAAGTTATTCTTGACCTAAAACCACCAATCAATCAAAATCAAATCAAAATATTCCTTGGACATACTAGATATTATAAGAAAATTATTTGACATTCCTCCGAAATGGCCTTCCCAATCAACGAGTTGTTGGAAATAATATGAGTTCCAATCGAGCCAAAAATGAAATGAATCTTTTAGCTCTTAAAAAGAAAATTGGTAGAAACACCTATATTAAGATTTCTAGACTGATCATGAAAGTTCCATGTCCATGTTAATGCATCAAATGTTGTTGTCAGTTCATTATTAGCCAAGCCATACGACGACATGGTTGATCATCCAAATGCATACACCAATTGAAAATTAAATAAATCTGAAAGAAACTATTTGATGACGGAGCATGAGGATCTATCCATTATTTTCACCGTTCAAACGCTATGGCATTACTTACTAGAAAACCCATTTATCTTATTCACAGACCATTAGGCGCTATGGTACCTACTAAATAAATAAATCCATTAAGGGAAAATTGTTGATACTGAGAGGGGGGTGAATCAGTATCAAGTACAATTTGAAACCTTTTTCAACTTATACTTAAACCATTCAACTATATCCAATGAGCAATGAACAATAGTATAAGAGTTACACCAA
>ML779896.1:742727-782536 GCA_009831015.1 Picea engelmannii | reverse complement strand
AAGATCATTTAATTCTTCTATTGCAGAGACTTTTGGATTAAATTTATCAGGCAGAGATCTTAAAATCTTCTGAACTAAGAGTGAGTCATCAAATGTCTCACCTAGACCCTTCATGGCATTTACAAGTTATTCAACTCTTAAAAAAATACTTGCTAATTGTTTCATCTTCATTCATCTTTAGCTGTTCAAATTTCAATCTGTATGTTTGAAGTTTGGCACCTTTTACGTTCTCATTTCCTTCATAATTGTTAATAAGTTTATCCCACATTTCTTTGGCAGTATCAAGATGCATCACCTTTACAAACTCAGCTTCATCAAGTCCATTCAAGATAGCATTCATCCCCTTAGTGTTAAAACTAAACTCTAACTTATCATCCTTGTTGGCTAGCACAACAGGCTGTGTATATCCAGTCTCTACTACATCCCAAACATCAGCACCCAAGGCCATTAAATATGTTCTCATTCTAATCTTCCAGAAGGAAAACTTTGTTCCATCAAATAGAGGGGGCTTAGAGGCTGAAGTCCCTTCATGACTTGTCATGTTTAAGCTTACAGATCTACCTTTAAATAAAAGGAACCCGCTCTGATACCAATTGTTGAAATTATTAATACAACTGAAAGGGGGGGGGTGAATCAATTGTAAGTGAGCTTAAACAATTTTAAGTCTGTTAAAATATTATTAATCGTTCTTCATGTGGTCATCAACAATATACATCATATGGACAGTAAAGGTAAAGAACAACAGTCACACATAAAGTATACACAGAGGCAGATTTTTCATGAGGAAACCCATAAAGGGAGAAAACCTCTTCTTCTTCGAAATGATAGGCAGTCTTTTAAGTTCTGTACATCATCTATAATTGAGAACCAACTCAATGTGAGGCTGCAACCTCTGTTTTACAAGCTGCAACTTGTTTGAGAGCACCAACTCTCTAGTTTCTCTAGCACCCACTAGAAGGAAGCACCAACTCCCTGAATATTTCAGCACCAACTGGAAGGAAGCACCAACTTCATGAATGTTCCAGCACCAACTGGATGGAAGCACCAACTTCCCGTTACACAGATTCCAAATTGTATAACAGAGAACACTTGTTCTCCCTAGCACCACCCTGCCACTCTAGTTTCTCTGGTTGCGACCAGATGGAAGCTACAACTTCCTGTGTTCAAGCTCCCACTTGAACCTCTGAGGACAACAGTCCTCCCGAGCACCTCCCAACCTCCCTAGAATATTAATGGCTAAATAAACATTCAACTTTACAGATAATTCATTTCTTACCAATCTTTCTTTGTTCTGTAAATCCGGTCTTCTGCACACTGTTATCCTGCTCTTCTCTTCCTCTGTCTGTTCAGCAGATATGCTCTGCATTAACTTGTGCTCTCATTCTTCTCTCCTTCAACTCTATCTGTTATTCTTCTCTACATTTCATCTCACACTTCACATATGCTCAATCTCCTCCTGCGCATCCTCTCCATATATATTCTTACAGTTTCATTCTTTTTCACTTTCAGAACAACCAACCCGACACAGTTTGTTTCATCTTCTTTTATACACACGAACATGACGGTTCAACTTCCCAACTCCTTAGGAAAAAAGACGACAATTGTCTAAGAAACTGAAACGCCAACTGAAACGCTAACTGATTTGCAATCATGAGTCCGTTTTACTAACAGATTCCAAA
This sequence comes from Picea engelmannii, assembly GCA_009831015.1. Taxonomy (NCBI): domain Eukaryota; kingdom Viridiplantae; phylum Streptophyta; class Pinopsida; order Pinales; family Pinaceae; genus Picea; species Picea engelmannii. The sequence goes on along the minus strand of ML779896.1, from coordinate 780,857 downwards.
CGCAGTAGTTAACTGTGAGAGAGAACAGTAACCCTCCGATCAATACTTGATCCAATGGTTCAGATCCAATCGATATTTCACACATCGTGATTTCAGCATTCTTGGCGTTCATAGTTTTTGTCACTTACAAATCCCGATCCCCGAAACTCAGTGCAGAAGTTAGATCAACGGTCCAGATCATTTCTTGATCTGACGGTTCAGATTCAATCGTGATTTCGCATATCGCGAAGTCGGCATTCTTTTTGCATTGTGTTCTTTGCCTCTCTATGTCGCGATTCGCGAAACTCCGATATGGAGTTTGATCAACGGTCCAGGTCTAATCTTGACTTGACGACTGCGATTGAATCGCGATTTCGCATATCGTGATTTCACATTTCTTGTTGCATTTTTTTCTTTTCCTTTTGAATTCGCGATCCCCGAAACTCCGATAAGAAGTTAAATCAATGGTCCAGATCTGATCTCTATTCAGCAGCTGCGATTAAATTGCGATATAGCATATCGCAATTTCGACATCCTTGATGTCAAGTGTTCTTGTCACTTCAAAGTCTCGATCATCGATACTCCATGAAGAAAATCAACGGTCCATATCACTTCTTAACTTAACGACTGCGATTAAATCGCGAATTCGCATATCGCGATTTCGGCGTTCTTGTTGTCAAGTGTTTTTGTCACTTCAAAGTCCCGATTCACGAAACTTCGATAAGAAGTTAAATCAACGGTCCAGATCTGATCTCTATTCAGCGGCTGCGATTAAATTGCGATTTCGACATCCTTGATGTCAAGTGTTCTTGTCACTTGAAAGTCCCAATCCCTGATACTCCATGAAGAAAATCAACGGTCCATATCACTTCTTAACTTAACGGTTGCGATTAAATCGCGAATTCGCATATCGTGATTTTGGGGTTCATGTTGTATTGTTTCTTTGATATATCCAATACGCGATCCTCAAAACTCTGACATTGACTAGAATTAACGGTTCAGATCAAATCTTGATCTGACGGCTCAGATTTCATCGCGATTTTTCATATTGTGATTACGCCCGTTTCTCCTTTCACTTTAAAGACCATGCAGGTTCTCCTCGATCCAACAATGGTCGGACCCTGCGCTCTGATCTGATGGCTGAGATCTGTCTCCCTCTTCAACGATCATAGATTCTTCTTCTCAAGAGATTCTTCTCAAATGTTCACTCATTCGTTGCCTTCGATCATTCACATTCTTCTATAATTCACTGCTTTCGATCATTCACCTCTCTAGATTTATCTTATGTTTTCCTGTCGATTACAAACTTGTTGTTCTCATGTCATATTCATTGTTGCCATCAATGACAAGCATTAGTTGTCTGTTAGCTGAGTTTGCCAACACTTACTTCTCCTATTCTTCTTTCTTCTTCGAGTAGAGTTTTCAAGGAAATGGTTTCTTCTCTCAGTTTCTCAAAGTTTTCTAATTGTTTCTTCAAGATTGCAACTATCTTTTCACAACTAACCAATTCACTTCTTAGTTTTCTACGCATGTCTTTGAGCTTGCTATTTCAATCTCAACATGTTTCAATTTTTTAAGATTCTCATCTTCTTGTTGAATCATTTCTGCTTTATGATTTTCTTCTTTTTCATTGTCATCTCTTTCAATCCTTGGATGAGGACATTCAAATTGAACATGTCCTACTCCTTCACAATTAAAGCAAAAGAACTGACCTCTATTTTCTTCTTTGAAATCTGAGATGTTGTAATCTTCTTCAACTTCTTTTTCTTCTTTTGCTTCTTCCCTTGCATAAAGGTCTTGTAGCTTGTCCCAAAGCTCTTTTGTTGATGCACATGATCCCACCTTGGATTTCACTGAATCTGTCAATCCATCCAGGATGGTATCTATTGCCAGTTTGTTGTTCCTTTTTGCTTCCTTCTGAGATGCAGTCTTTGGTTTCTTCAAAGAATTATATCATGAAGCAATTGAGAACCAAACATCTTCCCCAACAGTTTTCAAGTAAGTTTCCATTCTATTTATCCAGTATTCAAAATTGCTTCCATCAAATGGTGTAATCCCATTTGGAATGTTGTCTTCCATTTCTGCATAGGATATTCCTTTTAGTGGTTAAACTGTACTGAAGGTAACCCGCTCTGATACCAATTGTTAATACTGAGAGGGGGTGAATCAGTATCAAGTATAATTTAAAACCTTTTTCAACTTATACTTAAACCATTCAACTATATCCAATGAGCAATGAACAATAGTATAATAGTTACACCAATACACCATAATAAACCATGCACAATATATGAGAAATAATCAATAGTTTATTGTTCAAGGGAGGTAATGAATTCCAAAGGTAGCTACAGCTTCCAATTGTAGAGGGAGGGATAAACCTCCAAGAGGAAGATGCAATCCTCCAATATCAAGAGAGATTTGAACTCTCCATCCTTTCCCCTTCCTTCCACCCAATAATATATGAGAGATAATAAAACTTTACATTAAATCATCACCATCAACCAATCATCACATAGAACCTGATAATGCATCCTCAGACTTCTTCAATTTCTGCAATTCTTCAATTCTTGGAGTAATACGATCCTGTAGATAATATTACTCAATGTATTCTCTGAAACTCCTCCAATTTTCACTCCTTGAATCCTCCCCAAAAAGAGGTTATAGAAAGAATGGTAGACTTTATTCAATTCTGGTCTGTTCAGAAGACCCAGCTTGTATAACATGCCCCGCGCTCAATATTTAACATCCAATTATGAAACTTGCACAAACGAAACTAAAGTCTGTACACTTTCCAATGGAAGTGGTCCCACTTCATTTGGATTTTGTATGAAGAAGTTATGATTGTTTTGCCCGGAACACCTGTTTATTGACTAGCTTCAGGACTGGTCACAAACCCTATATTCCACAGAGTGTATCTTCATAATTGTAGTGAATAAAGAGCTGAACGTTTTACCAGAGGTACCTTGATATGTCTTATCAATACCATAGCGATGTCACCATCTAAATCGTCCTAGAAAAAAAGTTATAGAAAAAATTGTAAGATGACCTGAAAATAACATACCGTAGAACACATCACCGAAAGACTTCATCCTCCCTTGAAATATGGCCTTCTTTTACTTTGTATTCCCTCTAAAATTTGCTTGTATCAAATGAATGTATAATGATGTTTATTTTTACCATTTATGTCACTTCCTTTTAACATTAGGGCTGACCTGACACTTTCTTATTTTGTAATTATTTTCTTTAATTATCTTTAGGGCCTACATGTACAATTCACTTTGTCATCTTCAAAAATTCATTTCTCCTCAACCATAAGGATCCACATGACGTGCCACATACCATCAGAAACAAAATTATGTATAATATCCATCCATGGGTGTTGTATCTGCATGTGCATTTTGCTTCATGTCCAAATACCTTCATCAATCTTGCGGTCCAAAACCCATGACTAGGGTTGACATCAATGACAACAACCAATCTTCCAACAAAAATTTGTCGATGGATACTAATTTTCCAAGAGTTCTAATTTGAAGTGGTAGTCTGACCAAGAAAAAATAATGTCAGTTGAGACCACCTATCCTGACTTGAGATAGGGTAAAATTCGACGGGGATAGAAGACGACTTACCAGCTGCACATCTATTTTGATTTAAAACTCCGCCAAGGAACTTGAAGTAATCACAATTTTTTTAGAAGAAGAGAAGGATCCTAAAGTTCTCCCAGCTAACAAAAAAAAATGTCCTAGCATTGAAAGTAGCACCTTTCACTCTCATGGATGGATATCTCTATAATATAGGCATCAGAAATATTTTTCAAAGATGCACATTAGAACATGAATGAGAGGATATAATCAACGAACCACGTGAAAGCCCTACATGAGTTCATTTCCAAGATGACATGACAACCATACATATCCTTAAAGTAGGTATTTGGTGGTCAACCTTAGACAAGGACTATCGAGAATAGGTGAAGAAGTGTGATAAATGTTAGAGGATGGGTCTACCCTTGTGGAAAAATGAAATGCCTTTACATTTGGTAAATCCTAGTTTACCATTTGAGATTTGGGTTATCTACTTCGTTGATCCCTTCCCAAAAAGAGCCAAAATAACTGGGGACAAATACATTATCTAAGCAGTCAAATATCTAACTAAATGGGCAGAAGCAAAACTAGTCGAAAACTGCACAAAAGAACTAACAACCAAATTCATCTATGAAAATATAGTAATCGGATTCAACTATTCTTTAACATTAATTAATTATCAAGGAACGCATTTTTCCAATGGAATAATTGAAGTGTTACTCAAAAAGTTCATGACCAACCACAGGAATATGATTTCCTATCATCCACGGGCCAATGGAGTTGTTGAGTCTTTAAATAAAACATTCCATAAAGATATAAAAAAAAATGTGGACTCAACAAGGAGGATTGGGATGATAAGGTCCTAATATTTTTGTGGGATTATAGACAAACATACAAAATGTTGACTGGTCAAATGCAGGGATGATTTTAAGGATGGAAATTTATATTAAAATGTAGAAACATGGGCTAATCTTACTATTCCTTAATATGAAAAATGTAAAATGTTTAGCGATAGTTTTGTAAAAATATTCAAATTTCTAAGGATTTTATATACTTTCTATAAAGTTTTGGCATTTTTAAGGTAATATAAATTTATTCTATAGAATTTGGGCAAATCATTTTTAGAAAAAATGTAAATTGGCGACTCCTTTTTTGGGAAAAACTATGGAAAATTAGCCCATTTGTGAAATTTATCCCCTAAAATCATCTATGGTCAAATGCCATTTAAGCTTGTATATCATCAAGAAGATGTAATTCCACTACACTTTTGTGCAAATGTAGGAAGAATAACATCCATCCTTTAATTCGACCATATTCTCAATACACGACAATGCTTCTACCAGTTGAACCAACTAGAGGAAGAAAGGATGCTTGCAAAGAAGCATCAAGAGATGCAAAAGAACCAACAAAAATATTGGCATGATCGACACATAAAAAATAAATACATCAATGCAAGAGATTTGGTACCACTATATGACAGTTAGATAAAGGGAAAGCCATGAAAACTAAAAGTTTCTTGGTTGGGTCCTTATGTGGTTGAGGAAATTTGACCTTCAGGAACAATACAACTAAGGACTTTGAAAGGGAACCCCTTTCAAAAATTAGTTAATGGGGTCTATGTAAAGAAATATAATACATAGCAGTCTCATGACCTGTTGGTGAAAACCTCTTCGGGGACGCTAGTGGGATCCGATTAGGTAAAAAACCCTTTGAGGCATCCTAGGTCAAAGTCACGAATAAAATAAAGAATAAATAAAATAAAAGAAATTAAGATAATCAATAAAAGTAAAACAAAGATTAAGAAAAACAAAAAAGGAATTAAGAAAGAAATAAACAAGTCGGTTATTAGAATGAGGTACGAAACTGTTTGATGATTACAAGCTATATGACTGAATCGGACCACAAAAAGAATTCATTCAATTATATCATACTTAAACATGAGAAGAGAACAAATCCCTTGGGAATCACTAAAGTCATTCATAGAAGAAAAGAAGATACCCATAACAAGTTCAACACCAAAGAAAGACCTACGCCCTCTCTTAAACAAATGAACTAGTCGATCCAGTGAAAGAGAAGTACTCAAATAAGTTGAACATGAAATCCATCAATCAAGCATGCGTGAACTCTATAAATCAAGTGAGCGATATAAATATAAATCAAGTGAGTGTGGAAATCATAATTAAATAAATCATTATCATCTTGAATCAACTCAACAAAAATAACATGGCTTCAGAAAGTCAAATATCAATCATGTCAAAAAAATAAAGGAAACTGAATTGGTCAAAACAATTTGACTGGTGTTAGGTAGCTAGAGAGGTAGTGGGGGAGGGGGGGGTCATAGGGCCCATAGTGATAATTAAATAATATTAGGTCCACTATATTATTAAATAAAACCCACTATGGTAATTAGATATAATAAATGGGTAGTTAGATATGATAAATGTAAGAGGACTTCTTAGAAGGTTCTACTTCTAAAAGATTCCTCCTCTAGAATGTTCTTAGGTGATGGTAGCACTATATAAAGGGGTTCAAGCAATGTAATGGGACATGAAGAAAAGTATTATATTGGAGCAGTATCTCAATAGGAGTATGCCCCATCGAAGAGGCAAGTGAATAGGAGAGGATCCCTTCCATAATAGGATCCATTGTATGGTGTTTCCCTACCTCATGGGTTTGGTATAATAAAGTGGTTGTTTTCTATATTGTTTCATATATCTTGTGTGGTGATTGTATTCAGATATCTTTGGTACTATTGTGGTATTTTGTATTCAGGTATTTGGAACTTAACATTAGTCGATCGGGTAAATTCAAAGTCGAAGGTCAAGGTGGTTCGACATGGTAAAGACATCGACAACAAGTCGAAGAGGTCAACTGACAAGAGGTCGACAGGTGGGCGTGTGGAAACCAACTGAAGACCAAATGCAGGCCTACTATTAGTCGAAGGGTAATCCAACTTTATAGTCAACTATAATAGAATCCCAAGATTCATGATATTTGTAGCCAATTATCTACATGGATCTGTAATCATTTTAGGGCACCTTTTATTTAATTGTTTTCCTTCTGTAAAGCCTATAAAGAAGGATTGTTGTAAGGTTTTAAAGGCTAATCAATGGATCTTGAATATTTAGGTGATGAATGGATAAACACCAAGAGTCTGCAATGTAGAGGTTGTTGGTCATGTAGATGTAAGCATAATTGGCTATAGGGTTGTTCTTATGTAAGAAAGAGGGTATGATGTTGATTGTGTCTTAGGTGTGGACCAAGGTTAGACATGTAACATTTTATTTTGAATGAATAAGACAACAAGAGAGCAGAATGCTCAAGGAATGTTGGTTTTCCTGGTTTGGGTTTCCAGGGTAAAATATCTGTGTACTATGTGTTTTCTTTGTCTTTTACTTTCTTGATTGTATCTTTCTTCCTCTCTTCTGCTAGGTTTAGCGTGGAAGTGTGTCTCATTTCCTAATAGTTTGAAAAATAAACTCTAATTTTATACATGACTAAACCTTCCTAACTGCAACTAAACTTTGATTTTTCCTCAACTGACTTATTATTTTGACATTTTTGTTGAACTTCCCTGTAATTCTCATTTTTTTTTGTCATTTCTATAATTTTTTATTTCATATCAGATTGTACATTGTTGTTGAAAATTGCATTTAATTTCCTGCTAAGTTCGTCTTCTACTTTATTTTCCTTTCCTTTAATATGTTTTATCTCAAAATCATACTCTCTTAAGAAATCTAAGCATATTGCTTGTCTTGCATTCAGATTTGGTTTCTCAAAGAAGTACTTAAGACTGATATTGTCAATTTTTAACAAAAATCTCCTACCTAACAAGTAGTGTCGCCACATATTTAAAGCATGTACGATAACAATTATTTCCAAGTCATGTGCTGCATAGTTGTTTTCATGAGGTTTCAATTTTCGTGAATCATAAGAAACTGCGTAATCATATTGTAACAATACACCTCCCAATCCCTCAAATGAAGCATTAGTGCAGACCATAAAGTACTTATTTGGATCTACTATCTTAAAAATAGTAGTTGTCTTCAATAATTGTTTTAACTTCTCGAAGCTCTCTTGAAACTTCTCAGTCCATTTGAATCCAATCCCCATTTTCTGTAACGAGGTTATTATATAGGGAAGCTTTGAAAAACCTTCAATGAATCTACGATAATACCCTGTGATACCCATAAAAGATCAGGCATTTGAGACATCCTTTGGTACCGACCAATCTGAAATGGATTTGACCTTTTTGGGGTCAACTAAAATCCCTTCTTCTATAATTACATGTCCTAAATAATGTACTTGCTCATGGTAAAATTCACATTTACTGAACTTTTCTTATAGTTGGTGTTCTCTAAGTGTTTGTAACACCAGTCTTAAGTGTTCTTCATGTTCTTCTCTAGTATTTGAATAAATTATTATGTCATCAATGAATACAATCACAAACTTGTCTAAATATTTCCTCAACACATTGTTCATTAAACACATAAATGTCATTGGTGCATTAGTTAAAACAAAGGGTACAACTACAAACTCATAGTGTCGATACCTGGTTGAGAAAGAAGTCTTATGAATATCTTCTTCTTTAATCCTAACCTAATGAAATCTTGACCGCAATTGAAAATATTTTAGCCTCCCCGACTTGATCAAACAATTCATCAATACGAGGAAAAGGATACTTGTTTTTTATCTTCATCTTATTAAGTTGCATGTAATCAATGCACAACCTAAAGGTTCCATCCTTCTTTTTAAAAAACAAGACCGGTGCTCCCCATGAAGACACACTTGGTATAATGTATTGTTTATCCATGAACTCTTGAAGATAAATTCTAAGTTTAGTCAAATTGGAAGTACTCATCCTGTAAGGTGATTTAGATACCATTGTAGATCTGGGTACTAATTCTATTGTAAAATATGTGTCCCTCCTAGGAGGTAATCCTGGAATTTCTTCTAGAAATACATCCTGAAGCTCTTGCAATGATAGGATCACTGGTTAATAGATTATTAACCACCTCACCTTTACTTTCAAATATGTCCACAACATATATTTCAAATACTTTTCTTGCATTTATTTTCAACTGCAAAGAAGAAATATCTCTTACTAACACACCTCGAGGTATTCCTTTAATTGTTCTACCTTGATCAGATTCATCTAAATAGTAAAAAGTATTGTCTCAATAATTCAAAACAACTGAGTGTTTTTCTAACCAGTCCATGCCTATGAGTAAGTCATAGGATCCCAAAGGTAATATGTTTAAATCTACCTTAGTGTCCATTCCACCCATAGTTATTATGCACTCTTTGACCAACTCCCCAACCTTTCGTTTCATTCCAGTAGCTAATTGTACTAACCTAGATTTCTTATGTTTAACTTTATTTAGTTTACATTATTTTACTATGGTAGGTGAAATATAATTCAATCTTTCTCCAAGGTCTATTAAAATGGATAAATGTTTTTGGTTAATCATACCTTTAATTTCCACCATGGCAGATTGATCACGAGCCTACCAATTCTCCAAGGAAGCATTAATTTTATGTGTACATCTAGCCATGTCGTTAACTTTCGTTGTTTCTTGAATGTTGTGCACTATCAAATTCTTGTTTTATTTAAAGGACAATATCTATACAAATGAGGTTCTTTGCAACCCCAACATTGCAATGGTGGTAAAGTTTTTCTTTTTACCAAATATGTTGGTTTGCTACTATTCTGGACTGATACACTTTGTTGATGTCCACTAAATCTGTTTCTCCTAATTGAGGCACTATGTGAATGATGGAATGGTTTCTTAAACTATTTATTCCTAAGATCAAACTTGTCCCTATTCCTATTCTTCCATGATTTTGTATTCTTAGACCCCTATTTAAATTGGGTGTAACATAACTTAGTGTGTCTTATTATTTCATCCATTGTCTTAGGATTAAGGAACTCAATTTTATCCTTGTATGCTTGTGGCATACAAATCATAAATCATTGAACCTTTGTCTTTCCTTCCCTAAGGTAAGGCATATATCTCATCAAATTTACAAACTTCGTAACAAAATATTTGATAGTCATCTATCGTAACTTGAGGTCATGAAATTCCTTGTATTTTTCATCAAAGTATCTTTATGTTAAACATTTATTTTTAAAGCACTTTTTGAATGCTTTCCACTTTAGTTCGTTGCTCCTAATTTTGTTCATTGCTTTAGTCTCTTTCCACTAGATGGAAGATTTACCATTCAGTTGGTGCACATCCAGCCTAGCTCTCATATTTCCTGGATAATTGTAGATCTGAAAATATTTTCCCATATTCAGAAGCCAAGCTTATACTCCCTCTTCAAACTCACCATCGAAACTGGGTGATCTAATCTTTTTGAATTCACCATAAAATTTGTTATCACGCCACTTTATTTTCTTGGTTTTGAGTGTCATCTTTTGTAAAGTACTATTTTCAGAGCTATTCTCACTATTTTCTTCAGTCAACAACTTTGTTTTGTCACTAAACATTGGGTTTTCTTTACGTTTGTGAGATTCGTCATTGGAAATTTCCATCTTATTGTTGTTAGAGGTTTATCCTACATTCTTATTTTGTTTTATTTCAGTCATATTCTTAAGTAGGATTTCATTTAACTCTTCGTGTTCCTTACTAGCCTTTAGTAACTTTTCATTATCTGCTTTGATGCTCTGTAATTCTTTCTTTATGTTACACATAGTTTCCAACAATCCCAAAGAGTTATCTTGAGGTTGTTCACTATTCAGTTCCACATACATATGTGGTCCACTTGGTGTTGATTTACCAGGTTCTTTAGCCATAACACCTTGTTTTTGTTTATGATATGTGAAAAACATAATTGGCGTCAATATTTTCTCTTTAACAATTTTTAACAATTGCATATACTAGTATATTTATAAGCACAATGTTTCTGCTTTTTTTAGCCCATAAAACCATAGTGTTTGATCCATCCTCCGATACCATTTGTAATGTCTCCATTATCACCATAATTTTTTTTTAATTTCCATACTTATTCTTGTATTTGTACTACTATATATATAAATCTCATTTCCATTTACATGTTAGTTACCAACAATTCTCTATTATATATTTAAAGACGTCATGGTGTCACCATGACAAGTTGAAGACTCCTTTACCAAATTTTAATTTTCACTAGATATGCTATTATTATGATTGTCACCATTAGGTGGAATTACTCTTTTTACATGTATACATTTACCCTTCTCTATTTGTTCAAGTACATTTTGTTTTGCGAATATAATTAAAGTAGACTGTGAAGATATTAATCTAATATCACTTTAAGAATGGACTGTCTACAACATGGGTAAACAAACCACATATTTTATATATATATATATAGTTATTTGTTAATTAAATTCATTATTATATTGTTAATGTTGTCAACTCTTAAGTGGATCAAGTCCACATTCCAATGTATAAATACTATACTAACACGACATTAATAATTCGAAACTTATCCTTATGGATCGAATCCATAGAGTATTAAATGTACTTATGCTATCAAAACTTTTAATGGAACGATTCCTTAGTCTTACCGTATATGCTAGAGTATTCAAGCCATAAATACTTAAACTCCACGTATTAACGTATAGAGAGGGAGCATCCATTAATATTCTATCATAGATACCATTTTGCTAAAAATTATTTAGTTGTTAACAATAAATAATATAAGAGACATAACATATATTTTCTTCTTCCTTGTAACCAGAATGAATCTTTGTCTCTATATACTACTAAAAATTATTTAGTTGCTAACAATAAATAATATAAGAGACATAACATATATTTTCTTCTTCCTTGTAACCAGAATGAATCTTTGTCTCTATATACTACTGTAACAATGGAAATTTAATCAAAAAGATAGGTTTATGAATCATATATGAATATAGGTTTAGGACAAATTGAGGAGAGAATCTAGTTCCTCCCAACCATACACCAGAATAGTCAAGTTACCTTCTCCTGTCACCCCCGAGCCTAATTCATTATTTCATAGGGACTGAAAATTTCAATAACCTTTTCCAGGTAAACCAGAACTTGACTCTTTCTCAACACCATCGACTTCAAATCCTACTCACAAGTACTCAACAACATCCTGCCTCCTCTATACTTGTTTCTCCTCTTGTGTTACCAAGAAGAATGAATAACTTTCCTAAGTATTTTATTTCAAGTTAGCCTCATCCCTAATCCTAGGGAATCTTCTTGGACTAGCTATATGATAGCTTGTTCCCTCACATCCCACATCTTTGGGAGTAGGTTTACACTTGTCCTCATGGAAAACATTTATTTTGGTGGGTTTTGTCCCTTTTCACTCTCCCATGGAATAATGAATTACTCTTTTGTAATTATGTTCTCTAATCAGTTTGTCTCAAGTTAAATAAAATAAATTAAAAATAATATTTAAAAAAATATTTCTCATCATCGCCAAAATCAAAATATCAAAATAATTTTTAAATAGAGGGATATTACAATTGGAAATACATCCATAAGGCCATTGGCTTCTCGAATTCTTGGATAAGATGTATTTTGTGTCTCACTTCATATACATTATTTTCGATCCTTATCAATGGATCTCCCTCGGTAAAATTCTCTCCTTCTCATGGAATTCAGAAAGGTGATCATCTTTCCCCTTTCCTCTTCATCCTAATGGCAGAAGGGCTAGGAATAACTCTTAAAGTTGTAGTAGCTTCTAAAAAACTTAGAGGACTCCATCTCTTTGGAGAATATCTATCGGTATTGCATCAACAATTTATGGATGAGATCATTCTTATGGGAACCCCTATAGTTTCAAAATCTCAAGCCATCAAGCAAGTCCTCAGTGACTTCATGGAATCCTCTGGAACCTACATCAATCATTGTATGTCAAACATATTTTTCTTCAATACTCACATTGTTTTTCAAACTAACTTTTCTAGAATTTTGGGCTTCCAAAGATGCTCCCTTCCCTCAAAATATCTGGGAGCCCCTCTAGTGGATAATGCTCTCAAAAATTCTACCTAGGAAGACCTTTTGATCATAATTGAGCATAAACTATCCAACTAGACTTTTCACTCCATGAACTTTCCAAGTAGACTGGTTCTCCCAAAATCTATGCTTCAAGACATGCTTTTGTACCTAATATCATCTCTAGTAGCTCTAAAATTTATCTTAAAAGAAATGTGGAACATTCAACGATCCTTCCTTTGGGGAGAGGCCAAGAAGGAAAAAAAGTGGGCCTTAGTAAGTTGGGAGTAGGTATGTCGCTCCAAATCAGCAAGAGGTTTCGGGCTTCGATACTCAAAAACTCTTAGCTTGGTCTTGGGAAAAAAAACATGGTGGAGATGGATCTACAAAAAGCATCCATATGGGGGGGAATCTGGAGAAGAAAATATAGTTCACACACTGAGAATCACAACTTAATGTTCTTAGAAGGTAAAATCACCGGTTCACTTATTTGGGATGTAGCATGGAGCAACAAGCACATCATACATAAACATTGTTTTGGGGAAGTGAGGAATGGGAACCACACAATGTTCTGGGATGATGCCTAGAAGAAACTCCAAGCTTGGATAGATAAGGAAAACTTGCAACAGCTCAGAGAAATAATGTTAAATCAAGACATGAAGTGGATCACCTAGTAAAAGATAGAGGATATGGAGGATCAACATTGGCGCTCTTGGATTACAAAGGATAAATGGATCCCTCTAACCAAAGACTTATATTGAGATTCTTTTTGGCAGGAAATAACATCAAGGAAGATTCAAATCTGAAATGACTCAGAAAAAATTCATTGGGGCTACACACTAAAAGAAAATTTCAACCTCATAGAAACCAACAACCTCATAGCAGGACACCCGAGCCATCCTTAGAAAGTAGTATGGTTAAATATTTTGTGGTAGAAACTCTAGCCCAAAGTTTCCCTCTTTCTTTGGCTACTTGGGAATGGAAGAATTCTCACTTGGGACAACCTCCTCAAGCGTGAATTCATTGGGCATACTTTTTTCCCCTTATGTAGAAAAACAAGTGAAACATCACACCATCTCCTCAACTCTTTACCACTATCTTCAGAGCTATGGGATTGAGGCACAATTCTCTTCAGGAAAATGGATAGATACTACAACAACCGAACAAAAATGATTGAAATCTAGCGCCTAGATACCTACTATAATCTTATCCTAAACAGAGTATGGTAGCTCTTCCTAGTATTTCTCTTGTGGTAAATATGGAAGGAATGGAACAGGTGAATATTTAAAAATGAAATCCTAAATACATGACCCATATTAAAAAGGATGTCATGGAAAAAGTCCCAGTTTCAACATGGATTGACCAAGATTGGCAAGGCAACCGAAATGAAAACATCATTCTACAACTATTAGATCTACACCAAAAATCATCCTATATCTACAAACTCAAGGAAACACCTAAAGAATCATATATGGAAAGATGGAATCCCCCTCTGAGGGAATTTATCAAACTCAATTTTGGCAGGGCTTCTAAAAGGAATCCTAGCAAGGCAAGGCTAGGAGGAGTCTTCAAAAACAACAAAGAAAACATAATTTTCCTTTATGAAAAAAACATGGGAATATACACCAACAATGTTGTCGATCTCCAAGAATTGGAATGAATTCTCATCATTGTTGTTAGGGAAGGATATGGAAAAATAATGGTAGAGGATGACTCAATGGTCATTATTCAAATGCTAGGAAAATTGTTGCATGGTTAGACAATAAACAAAATATTTACAAGATGAAGGCTAGAACTAGGTCTTGAAAAAATTCAAGCTCTTATCTCGCATATTGAAGTTATCATTCCTTTCCACACCTGATGCTCAACCAATAGTCTTGTGGATAGGATCACAAATGAAGTAATCATTAGACCTCACCAACAACTATATAGATGTTGGGATCGACAGCTTGAATATTCTCTTCATGAGGCAAGTATTTCCCTGGAAACAAAAGGTTGTATGCCCCCAGATGGGGTGTTAGTATGTCAACCCCCACAATGACCGATGTCACCTCATCACCTCACGGCTTGGGAGCCCATCAACTGATGATTGATGTGACTTGTGATGATGTCTCATTCCACATGTGAGAAAGTGAATTTGTGTCCCACAAAAGATGCATTAATCCGACATTCAACTGCATCACGAGATCAATTATGGTCGTGCAAGGGAAACTAATGGATAAGACTATGAGTAGTTTAATTATTGTTCCATCATCCTCTCGTTTGAACGAGCGTACCTTCACCAACGTTCAATTGAAGGGAAATACCAGTTATGTATTCCATAGTGTCTGGTTCTTACACACATAGAACATTAGGAACATGCACAAGGCACGGGACAAGGCACAAGCTAATATTCGTGATGATAATTTCAAAATATATAGAAGGTAAGGTTGGGCATGAATTTCAACAAATGCACTCTGTAAATATTCGTGGGAGCTCTTGGACCCTCATCTAGCCTCCCTGGTCACTTTGGGTGTGCACCCATCCTGGTCGCTTTGGTTTATTCATCTCGATAGACCCTATGTCCAAACGTGGACCGAGTAGATGAGGTTGATATCGTTGGAAATGGATCCCAATTCCTCATGCCTAACATGATGCCATGGCTGTCGCTGAGAGATTTCACTCCCATACCCCTTTTGAGATAAGAGCAAAATTGGAATTGACCGAGGTGGACAAGAGACTAGATAGAACCTTAACCAATGATGATGTTAGGTACCAAATATATTATATTAAGTAGAAAACATAAATACTACAAAAAATACAAATGGAATAAGAAAAGGTAGAGAACCACAACACTAGAAATGATACCTTTGTTGAAAGGAAGCAATGTTCACTTGCCTCTTCGAGGAGTAAACCTCCAACAAGGCAAAGCTATATTAAAATAATTCTCAAGACAAAGCTTTCACATTCCTTATAATCCTATTTATACTAAATATATCTTCAAAAGAACAATCTAGAGGAAGATCTTTCTAGAAGAAGAAGCTTCTATTTAGTATTCTTATATTAGAATTGTTCACATTATTAACTAGCCCTTATTTATTAATAACATCCTTTATTACATGGAAAATATATTATTCTACCTACGTGAGGGGTTAGGGAGGTTAGGTCCCTAACATTCCCTCCCCTCTAAAAAATATCCTTAACCTCAAGGCTTGAGATGAGCAAATTGTTGCAGAATAGTAGTTGGCTTCCACGTCCCATCTTATGGTGGAGTATCCTTCCATTGAACTAAATATTACTTCTTTACGGAGACAATGCTTGCGTTGGTACAATACTTCTTGTGGCTACAACAAAATGGAACCTTCTTCATAAAAATCTAGTAGACTGGTATGGGTCTAGAACTTAGTTCCAATAACTTTCTTCAGGCATGAGACATGAAAAATAAGATGTAGCTTAAAGTGAATGGGAAAGGCTAACTAGTAGGCCATTGGCCCCACTCGTTTGATATTATTATAAGGACCATATAATTTGGGGGAAATTTTCTGACATTGTTTGGCTTTGAGTGAATTTTTATTTTCGGTTGGAGATGGACAAACAAATGGTCCCCTTTAGCAAATTGACATTTTGAACGACCCTAATCTTCCTGTTGCTTCATGCATGATGCGGTTCTGAGCCAAGACCAAATTTTCTTTGAGATTACAAAGAATGGTCATGTGAACTATCATATGGCAGTCAACCTCTTGGACCTTGGAGACACCTGGCATGTATGGGATAACCGATGGTGGCCTTTGTTTGTAGACCTCTTCAAAGGGATTCATGCGAGTGGCAGTATCGTAAGACATGTTGTACCACCATTTAGGTAGGGGTAACCACTAAACCCACTGATTTTTTTTCCTGATGCAAAATACCTAAAATATGTTTCCAAACACTTGTTGACTACTTCAGTTTGGCCATCATTTTGGGGATGATAGGCGGTGTTGAGATGAAATTGGGTTCCTTCCTTAGAGCTTGAATAATTCTTTCCATAAATTGTTGGTAAAAGTAAGATCATGGTCATAAACAATAGAATGAGGTATTCCATGGAGTTTGAAGATATTATCCATAAAACATTGAGACACTATGGAGGTTGTGAACGAGTGTTGAAGAGCATATAAATGATCATATTTGGAAAGATGAGCCACGACCACCATGATCATTGACTTATTACTTGATTTAGGTAATCCAACAATGAATTCCATAGAAATATCCGTCCAAATAGTAGGTGGAAGAGAAAGCAGTTGAAGTGTGCCATGAGTTTTGACAGTCTCTCCCTTATTGCATTGATAGGTATCACATTTGACCATAAAGGTGTGAATGTCATGTTCCATATCGTCCCAAAAAAAATAACATTTGACCCGTTCATAAGTTTTGGAAAAACCTGAATGCCCAGCAGTAGGTGAAGCATGAAACTTAGAGATCATCATGGATTTAAGGGTCAATTGCTTGCTTAAATACATGAGATCTTTATAGCAAATCTCTTCATTGTGCGAAGACTATGCTAGAGAAGCTTGATGATCCTGTTGAAATTTGTGGATTAGGCTGGAAAGTTTGGGGTCTTGCCACCATTCCTAATGAATAGCCTAAAGCCAATTTTCAAAAATGAATGAGAGGGAAAAGAGGGATCCCTCTTCTTCATATTTTTGAGAAAGGGAATCAACCACCATATTTTTTTTTCCCTTCTTGTATATGATCTCATAATCATACCCAAATAGCTTGGTGACCCATTTTTGTTGCTCTAGGGATAAAATTCGTTGTTCCAGGAAATACTTGAGGCTTTGATGATCAATTTTAATTTGGAAGCATTTCCCTAATCGATAAGGGCACCAGAGATCCAATGCATGCAAAATAGTCAACATTTCCTTTTCATAGATTGATTGGCCCAAATGTCACTCTGATAACTATTTTTTGGTGAAATTCAAAGGTCGACCATATTGCATGAGGATTTCCCCAATGCCTCTCCTAGATGCATCACATTCCAGAACAAAGGTCTTGGTGAAGTCAAGTAGTGCCAGGATATGAGTAGTGCATATAAACTATTTTAAGGCTTGGAAGGATTGGTCAGCTTCCTGAGTCCAAATGAAAACATTAATTTTAAGGAGTTCTATGAGGGGACTTGCAATTTTTCCATCATTCTGAACAAACTTGTGATAATAGCCCATTAAACCTAGGAAACCACACAAACTTTTAACATTTTTAGGGCACGTCCAATTCTGCATAGCTTCAATTTTATTAGGTTCCACCCTTACACCATCCTTGCCAACAATATGACCCAAGTACTCAATATCAGAGGCGCCAAAAGCACATTTAGATTGTTTGGGAAGAAGTTTGTGCTTGGAGAGGAGATGGAGAACATGATCCACATGGAAAATATGGGATTTCCAATTTTTACTATAGATGATAATATCATCAAAGAAAACTAACACAAAGTGATGGAGGAAAGGATGAAATATATGATTCATGAGGCTGTGAAAAGTGGAGGGGCATTACAAATACCAAAGGGCATGATCAAGAAATCATAATGACCCTCATGAGTGTGAAATGTAGTCTTGGGAATATCTTCCTCTTTGATATGTATCTGGTGGTAGCTAGAATGTAGGTCAAGTTTAGTAAAGTATTGAGCCCCGTTGAGTTCATCCAGAAGGTCATCTATGACAGGAATGGGAAGTTTTTCCTTGATGGTAAGTTTGTTGAGGGCACAAAAATTAGGACACATGCACCAAGTTCCTTCCTTCTTAAGGACCATTACTATAAGGGAAGAATAGGGACTAATACTAGGATGTATAACACCTACTTCTAGCAACTCTTGTACATTTTTCTCAATTTCATTTTTCTAAGCAAAGGAATGATGATAAGGGAGAAAATTGGGAGGAAGGCTACCTAGGATTAAAGGAATGGAATGGTCATGGTCATCGTGGGGGGGGGAGAACGGTCTTGGGGAGTTTGGAAACAACTTGGTGTTGTGAAAGGATATATTGGACGTTAGGGTGAACAAAGGGTGTCTCAACTGCTTGAATGGAATGGAGTTAGGAAATGATACCAAAATGACATTTTTTGAGTAACTTATCCATGTGGTGGGAACCGATGATCTCTTGAGAGACTATTGTAATTCCTTGGAATTTATACCGGTGTCCCTTCTATTGGAATTGCATGATTAAATCCTTAAAATCCATGGTGATGGGGCCGAGAGTGTGTAGCCATCCAACACCAAGTATAATGTCACAACCACCCATGTCAATAGAAAACATGTGAGATTTCAAGTGATACTGATCAATTTGTAGGCGCACATTTTCACAACGCCCCCCACATTTCATGCAACAACCATTGGAAATCAATGATCATAAAATTGTTGATTACATGGATATAGCAATTGATCTATCGACTAAGAAGGCGATGAATGAAATTATAATTTCTTTCACTATCAACTAGAATGATGAATTTCCGGTGATTAATGTAGCCAATTAACTTGAGGGTTTGGCGAGCAAAAAAAATAATGAGAGAATTCATCGAAAATCAAAGGTTCAACTTGAGTAGGATCGGAGGGAGGTGTAACATCATCATCTTGGAGTAGCATTTCCTTAGGTGAAGCCTCAACACCTTCAACAGAAAAATCCTATGAAATGGCCATAATTTTTTTTTTCTTTACACTTGTTCCCTGGAAAGTATTTATCATCACAATTATAGCAGAGAACCTTGAATAGGCATTCAACCATTTCCACCCATGTTAATTTTTGTACCTTGAGAGGAGTGTCCTAAGGGGCATGAGTGGGGGTTTAGGGCGGGGAATAAAAGTGAGTTTTATGCTCTGGGAAAGGATGACATGTTGTGCCTCCTTGGTACATTTAGTTTCTTACAACCAAGTCTATGGGCATGCCATGAGGGCCTGAGCTCAGATTTCATCCTTGAGGCCATTGATAAAGAATTCTTGAAAGAAGGCATATTTCATACCCTCCGTTTGGAAATTCAAGTGCTCAAAGGAAAAAATAAAGTCTTCCATTGTTCCAGACTATTTCAACTTAGTCAAATGGCCTAAATGGTGGGTGTCTATGTCAAAGTGTTCATACAGCTTGACAACAAACTATGTCCAAGAAACATACCCTTGGCGTGAATTTCGATGTCATTGCCACCATTTCCATCATTCTGGATCCAAATAGAGAACATCCTAACAAAGCTTGGTCAACTCATCGGTAATGCCATGTAGGGAAAAATAGTATTCCATTTGAATGAACGAGGTTGTTGGATCTGATCCATCAAATTTGTTCACCTAAACTCTGGGAAGACAGGGGTCACAATGTAAGGAGTTGGAATGGGAGTGAAAAGGTTGGATGGAGTCAACACCTTCAGCATGGAGGGGTGGGTCAGAGGAGGAAGGACCCTGGAATTTTTTCATGAATTGTTTGAGAGTGGAATTGATTACGTCAATTCGGTTATTGAGTTGTTCCTAGATGTAGTCCACTTTGGCATCAATGACATAAATTTCATAATTTAGTTTCTGATTGGTTTTGTCTTGGTGAGTGGGTGCCATTTGGGGTTGAGGGGTGTGGGTCCATGAACAAAAAACCAGATAAGTGATATATACCATTGATCAGTGAAACTATATAAATCCAATGGACTAAGTGGGAAATATGGGTTATGGGAAGGGGATGGGTCCACGGGAAAAAAAGGATTAAAAATGATAGGTATCATGGTGATCAGGGAAAAGAGGGGAATCCAATCGGATAGGTCTCAAATAATGGTGCGGGCAGGACCAATATTTTTCTTTTTATCTCCTACAGAGTTATACTCTAGCATGAATAATATTGCAGTGTCGAAATGCCCAAATTATTAATAGGTAAAATTGTGTAGTAATTTCACAACCATAATGCATGTGCAAGGTTGTGCAACCAAAATACCCTTTATGTTCCTTGTTTGGAGTTTCAGGAGTGGAAACTGAGGAGCAGGGTCATCAGAGAGTGTTTGATCAGATGGAGAGGGCTTCCAATAGAGGATGCTACTAGGGAGAGCGAGTAGGTGTTGCAACACCCTGGATTGGTATTGCTTGAGGACAAGCAATTTCTGGAAGGGAGGACTGTAATGTCCCTTTCCAAATAGGATCTCTAG
Source organism: Picea engelmannii (assembly GCA_009831015.1). Taxonomy (NCBI): domain Eukaryota; kingdom Viridiplantae; phylum Streptophyta; class Pinopsida; order Pinales; family Pinaceae; genus Picea; species Picea engelmannii. The sequence continues at coordinate 760,228 of ML779896.1, read as the reverse complement.
AGAGGAGTCTTAATGATCTAAACCGCCCTGTTAGACTATAGCCAGGGCCAAAGAGGGGTAAACAGGGTTACTAGAGGTCACTCCAGTCACAGGTGTTATATTTGAAAAGTGACATTGAGCTAAAAAGGGTTAAAAGAACTTTTAAGTCATTATGAGATAAAAATAGAAGTCCACATTGAATTAGGGTTTCAGCAGTGATTTAGGGTTTTGGAAGTCAACAGTGAATTAGGGTTTCAGCATGATTTAGGGTTTTGGAAATCTATAAAGGAAGGGTCAGCGACCTAATTCATCATTATGCAGATTATGACTTGTCATTGAGGAGAAGAGGCGCATCTCAGGAGAGATAGTTCAGTGTATTCCAGGAAGAAGACACCAGTTGGATGATTTCGGTGTTGAAAGACACACCCTAGTCACCAGGAAGATCATCCAGGTCTTCCATCATTCTTCATTGATTCCACAATGCTCCCATATTCTGGGTATTATCTTTTAGTTACTTATTTTTATTCCGGCTAAGATCCTTTTGTCTTTTGATCTAGCTGAGTGTTGTTATTTTATTCAGCTGCAATTGCTTATTTGTATTCTGGTTAAGATCCTTTGTCTGTTGATCTAGTCGAGTATTGTTAGTTTATTCAGTCGCATTCGGCCATTTTGTAATCCACATAGATATCATAATACAACTTTGCTGTCCTTTGTCGCGTTTATTATTTGTATGATCATTTATATACTGTAAACCTTTGATCCTACACACACATTAGCAGTGTTTCCTAGACTAGCCAAGTCAGGAACATTACAGTGGTATTAGAGCCCATGCACTTGTAGCTTGGGACCCAATGATATCTACACTTGAAGCAAAGCTTCTTCCTCATAAGCTCTCGCCTAGTCTCATCATCCAACTTCTCCTTGCCCTTCCATTCTCTCTGGAATGGCTTCTTGTCTCGATCCCTCTAGGGAAAAAATGGTTTGGAGAAATTTTTAGCCTTTGGCACTGAGTCTACCAGATCTTGAGTGCGAAGGATAGCATCTTGCAAAGTGGGAGGCACGTATGCCTTCACCCATCCTCTCGAAGGCTCTGTGAGTCCTTCTGTGAATAGCATGATCAACCTGGGCTCTGATATATCTGTCACTGCCATGGTTTCCCACTGAAACTCTGTGATAAACACCTCTGTTGTGCTAGTTTGTCTCAACTGGGCTAGATCCCTGAAGTGTATCTCTGGATCCTTCTTGTCAAACCTATCCATGAGCCTATCTGTAAACTCCCTATAGGAGGTGATGCGACTATGAACCAATGTCACCAGTCCATGATACCACCAATCGTGTGCCTCACCCTCCAAGTGTAAGGTCGCAAAACTAATGGCCTCTGTCTCAATCATTTGGTTGAGCTTGTAATACGTGTCTAGCTTCTGTACCCAAGCTCTGGCAGTGTATTTGGACTGTAACGTTCCCGAACATCAACCCTATGGTCAGGCCAACATTACTACGCGAAATAACAATCTCATACTTAATTATATATATAAGACATGCATTTAAGAAAATGAAACACATTTAAACTCAGAGTAACCATAAGAATTATTGTTATTATAAATAATCAATGGATTTAACATTAATTCATATGCACAACAGAATACATAATAAATATAAATACACAGACATGCAGAAAAGTAATTAAAAAATCATCTGGTACTTATCTTTGAAACGGTGGCAATTCCACCAACCAAGTGCGGGCCTTCCATGAACCTCCCAGCTTTAGACCACACTGCCCATCAAGCTCAGCAGTGGGTCACCCTCGAGCTGGGACTAAGCTCCACCCCCAAGGCAAGGAATCCTAGGCTAGGTTGAGGTTACAGGGAAAACACACAGTCACAAGGAAGGAATTTTCTCCCAAGAACCACTCATACTCACTACCACAGACTCTCCTTCCCCACATGCTTGTTCCACCCCAGGAGTATACACCTTCTCTGTCACCTAGATATTCCTTCGGCTGCTAACCTCCCTTGCCTTGGGTTTCAGCAACAGACCGGACCAGAAGTCTCTGAGCTCTGTGGCAGCTACAGGGTTCCTTCTAGGAGTTCTCTCCTTCCTTTGTGCACTTTCTCACCTGAAGAGAGTCGCTCACAGGCCAAGCAACCTATTATTCCAAATTCAATCACCTCTTCCACTTAAAGAGAGTGTTGTACAAACTGGCCAACAAGCCACACGCAGTCCAGCACTGCATGACCACTACAACCAACAAGGAAAATAGATACGGCTTTCCAAACAGGCTCAGCAATGACAGGATGGTCTCACGGTTATGGCTTTGGGACAAAGACTCCACACACAGGCTCGATCTACTCAGGCAGAGGATGCATCGACTTTTCCAGAAATCAACACAGGCTATCCCCAAAATCAACACACAGACTTTGCCCCCCTGTTTCAGAATGGCACGAGGTCTCTTGCAGGGGTCGGACGAGACGTATGGTTTAGAAGATGCATGGGTCTCTTCCATAGGTCGGACGGGTTCACGCCCAGGCAGTCGAGGGTCGAATGGTGGAGGAACCCCCAACATGGATAATCTAAGATGCTTTATTTTCATGCGCCTGGGTTGACACTTGTCACCCATGCAATTGCGTGCATTCCATCCATTTGGAAGTTACTTGTCCTTCCAAAAGAACTTAGGATAAAGCATATTATTCACATTCTTTTTGGAATAATATTAAAATATTATTCCCAAGGCTTAAACCCTTAGGCTTAGCCCCTCTTCCCACATTCTAGACCCTAATCCCTTGCCCACTCTGTGGAAGCTTAGTCCCCCATCACTCATTCATCGTGGTCGGTCTGTACGCAACGTTGTTTATATTTTTATTAATAATGTGCATAGATACATGTACAAAATCAGGCTCTTGGCCTTCAACACTTAGGCTCTCTGGCCTAATAATCACATAAGCGCACCAGCTTATATTAACTTGGCTCACCAGCCTATAAAAAACATAATTAAAATTCATTTCATAAACATGATTTACAATGGGGCTCGGCCTTGGGGACATTACATGGACGATCCGTTGAAAGAAGGGATGGTGAGTTTCCCAACTTTTTGGATGAAATCGAGGTTATGCCCCCGATGTTGTTGTGGTCCTCCCCTATGCGGCTCTCTGGGGTGGTTCTTGAATCTGAGTCCACAGTACTCGACTAAGGTCATGTCCTGATGGAAGTCACGACCCAATGTTGTGTACTCCCTCCTATACTCTGCAATGTCATCGGCATGAGTGGGTGGCCTTTGTGCTATTGGTGGCGGTGCTGCTACCGGGGGTGCCCTCTGGAAACTGAGAAACAAGGGTCTGGGAATCCTACTGGCAGAGGTGTATGTGTGAGAGGGTGACTGGAGTCTACTGCCTACTTTCGATTTCCCCTGTGCTGCATGTAGGACTTGTGTATTTGGGGTGCCCACTCTAGCCAATCTATCAACCACCTGTGCCAAGGACTGAGACATGGTCTGTTGACTAGCTAATATATCGTTGATAACTTGCATGAAAGTTGCCTCTGGATCTACGAGGGCCTTGCCATTTCCCTCTGGTCTCTCATATATATCTCCTAGCATCCTCTCTGCCTTGCACTCAGCCTCACGCTCTACCCTTCTCTCTGCTTCTTTGTGTTCCTCTTCCTCTTCCTCTGACCTAGGAGGAAAAAGGGGGAAATCAGGCCTATTCCTATTGTAAGTGACATATTCATCACCTACGTGTTCATGGACCTCTAGGTCTTCTGCTGCACTCATTTTCTTTATTCACAGGCTGGCAGGACTAAAGCTCTGATACCATTGTAATGTTCCTGACTTGGCTAGTCTAGGAAACACTGCTAATGTGTGTGTAGAATCAAAGGTTTACAGCATATAAATGATCATACAAATAATAAACGCAACAAAGGAATGCAAAGTTTTATTATGATATCTTTGTGGATTACAAAATGGTCGAATGTGGCTGAATAAACTGACAATACTCGACTAGATCAACAGGAAAAGGATCTTAGCCGGAATACAAATAAGCAATTGTGGCTAAATAAAATAACAACACTCGGCTAGATCAAAAGACAAAAGGATCTTAGCCAGAATACAAATAAGTGACTAAAAGATAATACCCAGAATATGGGAGCATTGTGGAATCAATGAAGAATGATGGAAGACCTGGATGATCTTCCTGGTGACTAGGGTGTGTATTTCAACACCGAAATCATACAACTAGTGTCTTCCTCCTAGAATACACTGAACTATCTCTCCTGAGATGTGCCTCTTCTCCTCAATGACAAGTCATAATCTGCATAATGATGAATTAGGTCGCTGACCCTTCCTTTATAGCTTTCCAAAACCCTAAATCATGTTGAAACCCTAATTCAATTTTAACTTCCAAAACCCTAAATCACTACTGAAACCCTAATTCACTGTTGACTTCTATGTTTAGCTCATAATGACTTAAAAGCGCTTTTAACCCTTTTTAGCTCAATGTCACTTTTCAAATATAACACCTATGACTGGAGTGACCTCTAGTAACTCTGTTTACCCCTCTTTGGCCCTGGCTATAGTCTAATGGGGCAGTTTAGACCATTAAGACTCCTCTCTGGAGCTCCTATTTGGAAAGGGACCTTACAGTCCTCCCTTCCCGAAATTTCTTGTCCTCAAGCAATACCATTCCAGGGTGCTGCAACACCTAATCGCTCTCCCAAGTAGCGTCCTCTACTAGAATCCCTCTCCATCTGATCAAACACTCTCTGATGACCCTGCTCCTCAGTTTCCTCTCCCGAAACTCCAAAACCTCCTCCGGAACTAACTCCAATTGTCCCTCCTCATCCAACGGGGGAAGCTCCTCTGATGTACTAATTAATTGTCCCACTGCCTTTTTTAGGCAAGACACATGGAACACATTATGAATCGTGCTCCCCTCTGGAAGCTCTAGCTTGTAATCAACCTCGCCTACTCGGCGCATGATCCTGTAAGGACCATAAAATATGGGTTTGAGCTTCTCGGCCCCACTCTTCTTCAGAGATGATTGTCTGTAGGGTTGGAGTCTCAAGAAAACCAAATCTCCAACCTCAAAGCTGCGTTCTATCCTGTGCCTGTCCGCACTTATCCTCTATCAGTTTTGTGTCATCTGCAGGTTCTCTTTCAATAATGTGAGGATCTCCTGTCTCTCTATGATCCAATCCTTGGCCTTGGGAGCTCTTCTCTCCCCAAAGACCAAGTCTACTAAAGTTGGAGCATCATATCCGTACAATTCTCAGAAGGGTGTCATGCTAATGGACATGTGGAAGGTGGTGTTGTAGAAATGCTCTCCTAAATGTAACCACTTTACCCACGTTCTTTGTTGTCCTCCTACATAGTTTCTCAAATACCCTTCAACCCACTTGTTGACAATGTCGGTCTGCCCATCTGTCTGAGGGTGATAGTTGGTGCTAGGTGTCAACTCTGTCCCCACCAACCGAAACAACTCTCTCCAAAATGTCCCTATGAACCGACTGTCCCTGTCACTGACGATGTTCTTCGGCAACCCATGAAATCTGAAGACCTCCTTGAAGAAAATCTCGGCGACCTGAACTACGCTATACTCTGTCAGTATGGCATAGAAGTGAGAAAACTTGGTCAATCTGTCGACCACTACATAGATATAGTCCTTACCCTGGACCTTGGGTAGATCGGTGATGAAGTCCATAGATATACTCTCCCATTTCTGCTCTAGAATGGGGAGTGGTTGAAGTAGCCCTGCTGGAAGAGCATGCTCTAACTTGTTTTGCTGGCAAGTCACACACTCACTGACGTGTCTCATAACGTCATGTTTGAGGCCCTTCCATGAGAACCTCTCTCTGATTTTTCTGTAGGTTTTGAAACCCCTAATGGTCTGCTAGAGGTGAATCATGAACTGCATTGAGGATCTTCTTCTTAAGCCCTGAATCTAGCACCGAGTAGACTCTATCCTTGTAAAATATGACATCATCAATGACCCTATACCGGTCATCCCGTATCTTCCCATCCATCGCCTCACAAGCGAAATTGTTCTTGGAATATTCCACTAACAAGTGGGATTTCCAATCTGTTGAAATCTCCATCAAAGAACATGTTGCAGGTCTCCTCGATAGTGCATCGGCCACAATGTTCTTCTTCCCCTTGACATACTCTATGTCAAAGTCGAATTCTTGTACCTTCTTCACCCATTTCTTTTGGCGCTCATTGAGGTCCTTCTGCTCAAGGAAATACTTCAAATTGTTGTGATCGGTCTTGACCACGAATTTGTTTCCCACCAAATATTGTATGAACTTGGTCAAGGCATGCATGATTGCCAACATTTCCTTGTCATAAATGGAGTACAACCTCTCGAGTTGACTAAGCCTTCGTCTCTCGAATACAATGGGGTGTCCTCCCTGCATCAAAACTGCCCTGATCCCTTCACTGGATGCGTCACACTCTAGTACAAATGGCAAGGTGAAGTCTGGTAGTGCCAACACTGGACAAGTGCCCATGACTTCCTTCATGTGATCAAAGGCTTCCTGTGATTTCTCGGTCCATATGAAGGCCCCATGATTGGTAAGATCTGTCATTGGTGCTCCAAGCTGAGAAAACCTACAGACAGATCAAAGAGAGGTTCTCATGGAAGGGCCTCAAATAGGACTTTATGAGACACGTCAGTGAGTGTGTGACTTGCCAGCAGAACAAGTTAGAGCATGCTCTTCCAACAGGGCTACTTCAGCCACTCCCCATTCCAGAGCAGAAATGGGAGAGTATATCTATGGACTTCATCACTGGTCTACCCAAGGTCTAGGGTAAGGACTGTATCTATGTAGTGGTCGACAGATTTACCAAGTTTGCTCACTTCTATACCATACCGACAGAGTACAACGCAGTTCAGGTAGCCGATATTTTCTTCAGGGAGGTCTTCAGACTTCATGGGTTGCTGAAGAACATCGTCAGTGACAGGGGCAGTCAGTTCATAGGGACATTTTGGAGAGAGTTGTTTCGGTCGGTGGGGACAGAGTTGACACCTGGCACCAGCTATGACCCTCAGACAGATGGGCAGACCAAGATTGTCAACAAGTGGGTTGAAGGGTATTTGAGGAACTATGTAGGAGGACAACAGAGAATGTGGGTAAAGTGGTTACATTTAGGAGAACATTGCTACAACACCACCTTCCACATGTCCATTGGTATGACACCCTTCTGAGCATTGTACGGATATGATGCTCCCACTTTGGTAGACTTGGTCTTTGGGGAGAGAAGATCTCCCAAGGCCAAGGATTGGATCATAGAGAGTTAGGAGATCCTCAAGTTGTTGAAAGAGAACCTGCAGATGGCGCAAAAACAACAGAAGATAAGTGTAGACAGGCACAGGATAGAGCGTAGCTTTGAGGTTGGAGATTTGGTTTTCTTGAGACTCCAACCCTACAGACAGTCATCTCTGAATAAGAGTGGGGACGAGAAGCTCAAACCCATATTTTATGGTCCTTATAGGTTCATGCGTCGAGTAGGCGAGGTTGCTTACGAGCTAGAGCTTCCAGAGGGGAGCAAGATTCATAATGTGTTCCACGTGTCTTGCCTCAAAAAGGCAGTGGGACAACTCATTAGCACATCAGAGGAGCTTCCCCCGTTGGATGAGGAGGGACAGTTGGAGTTAGTTTCGGAGGAGGTTTTGGAGTTTCGGGAGTGGAAATTGAGGAGTAGGGTCATCAGAGAGTGTTTGATCAGATGGAGAGGGCTTCCAGTAGAGGATGCTACTTGGGAGAGAGAGCAGGTGTTGCATCACCCTGGACTGGTATTGCTTGAGGACAAGCAATTTTGGGAAGGGAGGACTGTAATGTCCCTTTCCAAATAGGAGCTCCAGAGAGGAGGCTTAATGGTCTAAACCACCCCGTTAGACTATAGCCAGGGCCAAAGAGCGGTAAACAGGGTTACTAGATGTCACTCCAGTCACATGTGTTATATTCAGAAAGTGACATTGAGCCAAAAAGGGTTAAAAGCGCTTTTAAGTCATCATGAGCTAAAAATAGAAGTTAACAGTGAATTAGGGTTTCAGCAGTGATTTAGGGTTTTGGAAGTCAACGGTGAATTAGGGTTTCAACATGATTTAGGGTTTTGGAAAGCTATAAAGGAAGGGTCAGCAACCTAATTCATCATTATGCAGATTATGACTTTTCATTGAGGAGAAGAGGTGCATCTCAGGAGAGATAGTTTAGTGTATTCCAGGAGGAAGACACCAGTTGGTTGATTTCGGTGTTGAAAGACACACCCTAGTCATCAGGAAGATCATCCAGGTCTTCCATCATTCTTCATTGATTCCACAGTGCTCCCATATTCTGGATATTATCTTTTAGTTACTTATTTTTATTCTGGCTAAGATCCTTTTGTATTTTGATCTAGCCGAGTGTTTTTATTTTATTCAGCCACAATTGCTTATTTGTATTCTAGCTAAGATCCTTTGTCTGTTGATCTAGTCGAGTATTGTCAGTTCATTCAGCTGCATTCGACCATTTTGTAATCCACAGAGATATCATAATACAACTTTGCATTCCTTTGTCGCGTTTATTATTTGCATGATCATTTATATGCTGTAAACCTTTGATCCTACACACACATTAGCAGTGTTTCCTAGACTAGCCAAGACATGAACATTACAGTTCCCCCCGGTTAGGGTTTTCAAGGTGCCTACGAACAAGTGTTTTCCATGTGATATAGCTCTCTAATATATGTGTGAGGTTGAATAGTTGTACTCAACCTAATATCGCAGGGAACCAACTAAGGAGGCTCGAATGTACCCTTAGTCATACTACCCGATTACCTAGGTACTAGAGAGTATCTTCCTAAGTGTTGTTCTCGGCGGCACTATAGCAATCAGGTGATTGATCGATTGATCTAGGGTTGGTTTCAAGATACCAAGGGGGCTCTCGATATACCCAGCGGTATGTGGGAGTGATGGTTGTATACAAATTCTATCTGATGCGATACTACTCGTAGGGTACCAACAAGGGTTACATAGGTCTCCAATAGAGAGAAACTTAGTTTCAAGTATCCCCATGAAACGTTTTGTATTTTCTGTGTGTAGTCTTCCCAACCACAATTTTACCTGTTGAACGACAGATCTCTATGTTTAAAGGCACTGACAATACACGTGTCTACCCAAATTCCTTCCCAGGAAATTGCTCTGATACCACTTGTTACATGTACCAGATCTATTATATTAAGAATAAAACATAAATACTACATAAAATACGAATGAAACAACAAAAGGTAGAGAAACACAACACCATAAATGATACCTTTATTGATAGGAAGCAATGTTCACTTGCCTCTTTGAGGGGGAAACCTCCAACAGAGTAGTGCTCTATTACAATGATTCTCAAGAAAAATCTTTCTCATGCCTTCTACTCCTATTTATACTAAATCTATCTTCAAAACAATAATCTAGAGGAAGATCTTTCAAGAAACAATTGCTTCTATTAAGTCTTCTTACTTTAGACATGTTCACATTATTAATTAGGCCTTGTTTATTAATACCGACCTTTATTACATGGAAAATATACTATTCTATCTACATGAGGGGTTAGGGAGGTTAGGTCCCTAACAAATGATGAGGTAGATGTGAAATTCACCCGTTGGATTCCAAATATCAACACCTTAAGGGAAACTAAGTATCATTGAACCATCAATCTATATTGGCATGTGAAGACCCTGTTGGGGAAGGTAATGACACAAAGAAGCATGATCTACAACGAAATACAACTCCAACTAGAATACATGCAGCTACATATCATAGTTTTCGACCAGACAATTTCCCTCCTAGCCTAGCGCACGGTGGGTTTGGACCTCAACGAGCCCAGGGATGACCAACTTTAGGTTCTTGTGGCATCATGTTTAATTTTAATGGTTACTCCTTCAATTTTTTTGTTATTTCATAATTTGTGCTATGTTATACAAGCAAGCACCTCAACGTCATAATTTTCAGTAATGACCTCTACATTTTTATAACCATGTAATTAATGACTACTTATATTATGGCAGAAATAAAAGTACAAATTTGGAAAAATAATTATATGGACAATGGCATGGCTTCCATGTGGCATACCAATTACTCTATGATTGTATTACATTTTTGTTAGTACAAATTTGATTCTAATAACTTATAAAAATAAAATAAAAAAATTGTAAATATATATAACTTAATTCTTATATTAATAAAAAATATAACACAATTCTTATATCAATAAAGCAATGTCTTCAAGTAGGATTTTTTAAATAAATATAACATAATTCTTATATTAATTAAATCAATTACAAATAATAAAAGAATGTCTTCACAATACTTGACTAAAACTTTTGTAAATAAATATAATATAACTTTTATATTAAATAAAAGAGTGTCTTCATACTACTTGACTAGAACTTTTGTAAATAAATATAACATAATTTTTATATTAATTAAAGTAATTACAAATAATAAAAGAATGTATTCCTAATATTTGACTAGAACTTTTGTAAATAAATATAACATAATTATATATTAATGAAAAAAAAATGACAATAAAGCAATGCCTCTATAATAATTGATTAAGAGTTTTGTAAATAAATATAATATAATTCGTATATTAATTAAAGTAATTACAAATAACAAAAGAATGTCTTCATAATATTTGAGTAGAACTTTTGTAAATAAATATTATAATAATTGATTAAAATATTTGTAAATAAATATAACATAATTCTTGTATTAATTAAAGTAATTACAAATAATAAAAAATGTCTTCATAATAGTTGACTAGAACTTTTGTAAATAAATATAATATAATTTTATATTAAAAAAGTACTTTTGTAAATAAATATAACATAATTTTATATTAATGAAAGGAATGACAATAAATATAATATAATTCTTATATTAATTAAAGCAATTACAAATAATAAAAATGTCCTCATACTTGACTAGAACTTTTGTAAATAAATATAACATAACTTTTATATTAATAAATAAATAAATATAACATAATTCTTAAAACAATTACAACTATGTATTTTTATGCATTAGGATTTAAATAAATATAACATAACATTATATTAATGAAAGGAATGACAATAAATATAATATAATAATTGATTATGAATTTTGTAAATAAATATAATATAATTTTTATATTAATAAATAAATAAATATAACATAATTCTTATTAATGAAAACCATTACAATTATGTTTTTATTGATTAGGATTTTTGTAAATATATTATAGTTGATTATGACTTTTGTAAATAAATATAACATAATTCTTATATTAATAAATAAATAAAGCTCAAATGGGTTGGATCTAATGGTGGAAAGCGAGGAGTTTTTCACTGTTGGGCAAGGTTCAATTCTCATGAGGGATTTACCTGGAGCCATGGGGACACCTTAAGGTAGTAGTCGAATGTGTGGTTGCACCCAAAGATACCATATTAAATGGTATCGTGACCTGTGCACACATAAGTGGATCAAATCCCACCCCCATGTCCTTCAAATTTTCTGGAAGACCATGACCTAGCAGGCATAGATTTGGAAAAACTGGAGGAAGCCCTAAACCAAAAGGATCTGCAAGCCCTCCCCGAAGAGAAACTCCGCAAAGTCCATAAATTTTTTCTGGACTCCACGGCAGGATCCACAGCTAGGCTGGTAATAGCCACATATCCAATCTCAAACTCAAAGAGGATACCATGAGAAAACAAAAGAAGAGGACGAAATTCAACCCATCAGCTTATCTAGGAGGCAGGAAATCTCATGCTCAATTCTGAGCAGATCCAAAAGCTCTCGGAGGGATACCTCCACCCAACTCAACAAACCTTATGATGAAGATAATCACCGAGACCATAAGGGGACTTAATGGTATATCCAAACAAAGGATCCTACGAGACTCGATCCGAGCAGAAAAACCAGACATCCTTCTACTACAGGAGACAAAATGTGCAGGACCGGAAGTAGAAATCATATTCCAAAGAAGCTGGCGTGGATGTGAATTCATACACACTGATTCCACTAGAGCGTCAGAAGGATTAGCAATCTTATGGAACCCCAATACTGTCACCCTAAGTGAACCCTTCTCTACCTTAGGCACACTTACCACCCACTTCAAGATCATAGGGTCAGCGCAGGAAGGCTACATCACAAATGTCTACGGACCTCAGAGTTAATAGGACAAGGACAGTTTCATGAAGCGAATAGCTCATGTCAAAACCCTGCTATGCACGCCCAACTGGATCTTAGGCGGCGACTTCAACATGATCCTCACGCTGGAGGAGAAAAAAGGTGGAACTAAGCGACTAGAACCTGATAGTGGTAAGTTCAAAACCCTCATCGACTCTTTAAATCTAATAGACATAAAAAACCGCAATGGAACTTTCACATGGTCCAACCGCAGATCAGGGCACCAGCAGGTGGCCTTCCATCTGGATCACTTCCTCATAGAAGAGGAACTACTAGAATGGGATCTGAGCATGGAGAGCCTCATTCTTCCAAGGGCAGGCTCAGACCATTGGTCGGTCGCCTTCTTCCTAGAAACAGGGACTGTGCCGCAACACAAACCCTTTCGATTTGAGAAATTCTGGCTATCACACCCTGACTTCCATCATATTGCAAAGTCTTGGTGGGCCTAAGAGGAAATAGACAATGGCACCTGCATGTACAAGTTCCAGCAACGTCTTAAAAACTTCAAAAAATCGCTAAATCTATGGAACAAGCAAAATTTTGGAAACATATTTCAAAATATGCAGGCTATCGAAAACAGGCTAGCAAAACTGCAGGAAATCTTCATTTCAGGGACCAGAACAACAAACCTAATGAAGGAGGAAGCAGAGCTCCAAGCAAGTTTAGAGTAAAGGAAAAATCAAGAGGAAATACTATGGTGACAGAAATCCAGAGTCCAGTGGCTCAAAGAGGGCGAGAGGAACAAAAAATTCTTCCACAGAGCCATGATGCACCGTCGCTACATAAATCGAATAATGCATCTGGAAGATGACCAAGGAAACCCAATCAGGGAACACAACCAAATTGCTGAAGAGCTAAACACCTACTACAAAGATCTCCTAACGGAAACCAACAAGGACAGAACGACAACAATTCAGAGGATAACCAGGCACATACCCTCCTTTGAGACTCCATAACAGAATGAAGCACTAATGAGACCCATTACTCGGGAAGAAGTGGATCAGGTAGTTAAAGCAATGCCACCAGGAAAGGCACCTGGCCCAGATGGTTTCACCACTGACTTCTTCCACCATTGTTGGGATCTAATCAAGGAAGAGGTGAGGCAGGTCGTGGAGGAATCGTGAACCTCTGGCCAAGTTGTAACAGCCCTCAATGCAACTTTCCTCACTCTAATTCTGAAGGAGGAGAGGGTAACCCATCCCAAGCAATACATACCAATCACACTCTGCAATGTCATATACAAAATCATTACAAAGGTGATTGCTACATGCCTTAAACCAATCCTGCCCTTCATCATCTCCAAGAAACAGTCAGGCTATGTAGAGGGACGAAAAATCATGGACAACGTCATTCTGGCTCATGAGGTAATCCACTCTCTCAAGACGACTAAAACCCTAGGTATGCTTATCAAACTTGATCTTTCAAAAGGTTTTGATAGAGTCAGCTGGCAGTACCTTCGCTCCACGCTCGAAGCCTTTAGCTTCGACCATCATTGGGTAGACTGGATCATGAAACTAACCTCGTCAGCCTTTTTTTCCATCCTAGTAAACGGGGTACCCTCCCAACCCTTCACTCCCTCCAGGGGCATAAGACAAGGGGACCCTCTTTCGCCCTTCCTCTTCTTCCTCTTGGAGGAAGGTCTAGGGAGGTATATCAAGACAACAATACTGGAAGACACCCTTAAAGGCCTACCCTTGCATAATATTCAACCAACACCCTCGCATAGCCAATTCGTCAATGACACCCTCCTATTGAATACCCCCACTGCGCGAGAAGCCCTCAAACTCATCTCCATTCTCTCTGACTTTGTAGAAGCTTTAGGCATGGACCTCAACCTCGACAAATCCAAATTCTACTTTTTCAACACTCCGATAGGGGTCCAGAACCACATCTCACGACTTCTGGGCATACCCAAGAGCTCCCTTCCGTCCAAATACCTTGGCATTCCCCTCACAGGAGCTTCAACGTGATCCATTTCCTGAGACAACTTGCTTCTCTCCATCTCCAATAAGCTTAACAACTGGACCTTTAGGCCTCTCAACATTGCAGCAAGGTTGGTGCTTCTAAAGTCAGTTCTACAAGCCCTGCCTACCTATCTTTTCACAGCTTTGGCAACACCTAAACAGGTCATCAGGGCCATCCGAAACCTCCAGAGAAACTTCTTATGGCATGGGCACCAACCGAACAAGAAATGGGCATTAATAGGCTGGGACAAGCTCTGCAAGTCTAAAGAGTGGGGAGGACTGGGTCTGCGGGACCCAGGGAACCTCAACCAAATCATGGGAGCTAAAATGTCGTGGAGATGGCTAAAGGCCCCCACGACGCTCTGGACACAACTTTGGAAACAAAAGTATGCTCCAAACACAAGTGTAGACAAACTTATCTGTCACAATGACCAGATTCAAGGATCCAACATCTGGAACACAGCCTAGCAAAACAAAGAGATGGTTCAAAAACATGCCTTCTGGGAGATCTGGAATGGAGAAAGTGCACTTTTCTGGCAGGACTCGTGGCAACAACAAAAACCTCTAGTTCAGATAGAGGAGCTAAGCCCCCTCAGGCAACTACTTCACATGGACACCCCTCAGCATGTAAAGGAATTTTGGCAACCAGGAAACAACCCTCTACCTTGGCGATAAGGGAAGACTTCCACCCAGGAGTTACAGATCCAAGAGAACTTGGACCTTCACGCTTGGTAGCACTATGCCAGCCATAGGAAAATCCCCAAGCAAGAAGGCCCAGACATTCTTAGATGGGGGCACTCCACTACTGGTAACTTTTCAGTCAAAGAAGCCTACTATCTGCAAGGTAACTACCAGAGCCATGACAAGGAGAATATTTGGAGCAAGGTCTAGAGCCCCTTCCTCTAGCCGAAGGTATCAACCTTTCTTGGGCTCACTGTCCACAACCGTATCCTCACTTGGGATAATCTTCGGAAAAGAGGCTTCATTGGACCATCAATCTTCCCCTTATGCCAACAACAAGAGGAAACTCTGGAACATCTCTTCAACATATGTCCTTTCATCCAGTGGATATGGGACCAAGGGGCTCAAGCAATGCACAGGATGAATCAGAACCGGATCAGTATCAGAGATACAATAGAAAATTGGGACCTGGTATCTTTTAAAAATCCCATTCTTGCTCTCATTTGGCTCCTACTCCCATGATTCACTCTCTGGCAAATCTGGAAGGAACAGAATAAAAAGAATCTTCCACTCCAAGGCATCCACTCTGGAACTAGTATGGGTACAAATAAGCAAGATCATCCGGAAAAAAATCCGAAGTAAAAAGTGGAAGCAAGAGGATACAAAATGTGATCTAAAGGAGCAGTGCATTCTTCAGCACTCGCAACTTAGCATGAATAATCAGCCTGCGGTAAATCCAAGCAATCCCCGAAAAAGCAAACCAACTATGTGGTCCCCTCCTCCAACAGGTTTCACAAAAATCAATTTTGATGGGGCTTCCAAAGGAAATTCGGGACCGACCAGATTTGGAGCTACCCTCTGAAACTCAGATGGCCAAATCCTCTACCTCATAGCAGGTTTTATTGGAGAAAACACAAACAATGTCGTGGAACTGATGGGCCTCCTATTGGGCACACAAGTAACAATTGAAAACCACCTCCACAACATCATTTTGGAAGGGGACTCTCAAATCATCATTTGGATAATTACTAAGATCCTCCACGGGGAACATCCAGGGAAAATCTCGCCCAGCTAGAGATTATCAAGACTGTTAGAGGAGTTTGGAGCCTTACTTAAGCCCAATCTCAGTATCATACCCTCCCATGTAAAAAGGGACACGAATAGTATAGTGGATTTTCTAGCAAATGAAGGGGTAACAACGGAGAGGGAAAGCATCTACTAGGATCCTCACATCTCGGAAGCCACAGAACTCTCCACTCACTGTCAATGCCTTGCAAACAAAGATTACCCAACCCTGGATGGGGTGCCACCTAGCACAGAGTGGCCACGTGGTACAGCGCTGGGCCAGGCCTTAAATATAGGCCACCGGCCCCCATCCCCTTGCCATTAAGGATGGGGGCAAGATCGTTCAGCCAGGTTGATGAGCCAAGACTTCTCACACGCATGATGGGAACGAAACCACAGAGCACTCAACAAACTTCCTTAATGGTGGGTCTGGTCACTTTACTCTTCATGGTTTTACTCGATTTCGACAAGGGAGAGGCTCATTTGGAGTTGAAACTGTAGCCTTGGTGCATTCTTGAGCTCTGGTGCGATTGGAATGGTCTAACTATCACCAGAGCCATTGCCTGGCACCTCCAAATGCCAAGGGAATGAGGCAAGCCCCGCAGGGGGGGTGCCTGGTATGCCTCGACCGCGCCTAGGAAGAGACAACAAAACTTCGAGCGGGCACTGTCCATGGCAAGTACGCAGCTTGTCCGAAATCACAGAAGACCCGAGTCGCCTCCCATGGCCTATATTGAAGATATTATCCCAGACGAACCCACTCAAGTCACCCCAACACACCTGCTCTTCACAGCCCCAGACAATTGGAACCCGCCGACTTGTTTTCCCGGGGAAACTATCCAGCAGGCCATTAAGGAACATCACAGTTCCAACACAGGAGAAGTCCAATTGGACGATTTCCCCCCCTGTTATATCGTAGAAGAAATTTCGATAGAAATGGATGCAGAACCAACCACAGGAGCAGTCGAGATCCCTCCAACAGAAGCCCTGGAATGAAAATATGTAGTCGAGGTCGAGGCAATTGGTATGGAAGGCGAGGCGTTAGAGGCTAGTTTGGATAGGGAGGGTGGCACCATTGCTATGCCGCATCCTATGTCTGTCATGCAGGAGGAAGGGCGTGGCCACCTTCCACTCCTCCACCCGAACCACCTAAAGTTAATCTTTGAACTACGGAGCTTGGTGGAGGACCTAATCCACCGAACTAGTCTAGTAAGCCAACGATTAGACCTGCTCTACGAGGCCTACTCCAATACACCGCTAGGAAAGCGCTGCCCGACGTGTGCACAGACCTTCGTGCTGACAACCATCGAGGATTGCGAGGGCGACATGGATGAAGGCGAGGCCACCGGGTAAAATGTCACAGTTAATAGTTTCAATGTTTTTCTTTGTTTTCCTCAGACTAGGCATGGATAAACGCCATTATTTTATAACTCTAAGACTCAAAGCTTGCTCTCAGACTAATGGCTACCATTTGTCTTGGTTTCCTTTGGGCAAGACAAATGGCAGCCAATCTATCTCTCTCATAGATTGCATAGATAGCCAACTATCTCATTTTCCGCTTACACGGCGAGACAATTGGCAGATATGGTGTTTATGGTTTAACCTTTTTTTTGAAAGTTAATAC
>ML779896.1:701786-733444 GCA_009831015.1 Picea engelmannii | reverse complement strand
GTGTCCTATAAAAAGAATAATAGAACGAACAACCCTTGGTATGATAAAGAATGTAAAATTTCTAGGAAATCCATTAGGGATGCTTCTAATGAGTCATTAAAACTCGATAAGATCAATACGTACAATCCTTCCTTGAAATCCTTCCTCTCGATATGTTTGTCATTCCAAGCTTTGTCTCTTTCTTTCTGAACTTCTTGGTGAAACCCTGCTAGAATCCTGTCTTCCTCCATGATCATCAGTTGATTTAACCTTTCATGTATTGCACCTCGTTCTGTCATGTTTGTAATTGCTTCTATGCGCAGACTTGTTACCAAAAATTCTAATGGCACTATTGCTTCTTGTCCAAACACCAATTTGAATGGTGTCTGTCCTGTCAATTTTTCACATGTGGTCCTAAATTCCCACAATACTACTGGTATATTTAGGTCCCAATCATCCCTATTAACATTGCAGATCTTCGTCAGTGCATTTTCAAGGATTTTGTTAAAGGCTTCCACTGTTCCATTTGCTTGAGGGTGATATGGTGTACTTTTTTATGATAAACTTCAAACTCCTCGGTCATAGCCCTAATAGTGTTGTTGATAAAGTGAGTTCCTTGGTCACTCATCAAAATCCCTGGGCAACCAAATATAGTGATCACATTCTCAAATAGGAAGTGTGTTGTTGTCTCTGCGCTGCAATATTTTACTGTTGTTGCTTCTGCCCATCTTGTCAGGTAATTTGTCACAGTAATAATGTACCTCTCTCCTGACCTTTTTGTTGGTGGGTTAATTGGTCCCCCAAAATCTATTTCCCATTTGTCAAATACTTGCAAAGTTACTTGTGGTCGTAGGGGCATCTTTTCCCTTTTATTCGGTTTACCAACCCTCTGACATACATCACATTTCTAGCAATAGTCCTTTGAATCTATGCACATGGTCGACCACCATAGTCCTGTGCACAATACCTTTCGCGCGGTAGTTTGCCTACATAATGTCCTCCTTCTATTCCCTCATGGGATTCTGCTAAGAACCTTGGTCTTTCGTGTTCTAGTACACATCTCCTCAAGATTCTATCTGCACCCATTTTGTATAAGTGTCCTGCAATTAACTGATAGTCTGCAGCCTTGACTACCATATTTTTCTTCTGCACAGTGTCGTATTCCTGTGGAACAGTCCTTGTACTCAAGTACTTGATGATGTTTGCAAAGTATTCATCAGCTATCTGGACTCAAAATAGTTGCGCGTTGGGAAAATTATCCTCTAGATTCATAGGTTCCTCCCCATTAGTAATCTACGACATGTGATCAGGTCCTGCATTCAACTTTCCTGGTTTGACTATCACTTCAAAGTCAAATTCTTGAAACAAAAATAACCATATACAAATCATCCCCCCCAACACTAGCTTGTTGACGAGGTATTTGACCGTTGAATGGTATGTGAACATCTGGAAATGTTTTCCCAATAAATAATGTCTGAACTTCTGAAGAGTGTAGACCATAGCTAATCCTTCCCTCTCTGTGGTGTTGTAGTTTTTCTCCGATTCTGACAATTTTCTACTAGAAAATGTTATAGGATGGTCCAATTCTCCTACTCCTAGCTGCTCCAGAATAACTCCAAGTGATATGGTCGATGCATCTACATGTAAGTGGACTGTATTTTCCCAATCTGATAATACTAGGATTGGTGCGATTACCATCTTCTCTTTCAGGGTATCCATACCATGTTGATAGTCCTCATTCCATTGTAACTTTGTGTCTTTCCTTAACAATTTCTCCATTGGCACAGTGATCTACGCGTACCCCTTTATAAATTTCTTGTAGTATCTTGTGTGTCCCAATGTCTTTATCAATTGACAGACCGTTTTTGGTGGCGAAAGGTTAACAATTACTGCAATCTTGGAAGGATCTACTAGCAAGCCTTGATTGCATACTATATGGCCCAATAGCATCCCAAAAGGTGTTCTAAAGATGCACTTCTTGATATTTAACAATATCTGGCACTGCCTGCATCTTTCTAATATCATTCTTAAGACTTCTATATGGTCCTTCAACAGACTATAGACTGTCCAATCATCCAGGTATACTTCTAAAAAATGGTGGATAAATTCTTTAAATGCAATTATGACTACTCTGAAGAATATTGTTGGTGCATTATTCAATCCAAATGGCATTATTGTATACTGGTAATTTCATGGAAAAAGTGGTCTTGTATCTGTCTTCTAGTGCTATCTTGATCTGATGGTATCCTGAGAATCCGTTGGTGAATGAATAAGATTCCTATCCTCCTACATTCTCCAAGAATTCATCTGTGAATGGGGTAGGGTACGGGTCATGTAAGCACGCATCGTTCAACTTACTCAAGTCGACACATATTCTTATCCCCCCTTCTTTCTTCTCCTAAACTACCATCGGTCTTATCCATTTGGATTCTTCTACAGGGTCTATGATTCCAGCCTCCAACATCCTATTGATCTCACCTTTGAATTTTTGCTTATATATCGGGTTTAGTCTGTATGGTCACTGTCTGATTGGTCTTGCCTCAGCTCTGAGCGGTATCTTCATTTTGCCTAGATCTCCTACTATGCCTTTCATTTTTGTGAACATTGTTGGGAAAAGGTCGTTGTACTCGCTCAGTAACTTTGTTATACTTACCATTGTTTTCTCATCCCAATAGTCTCCAATGCCGACCATTTTGGGATTCTCAATTGTTCTGATGTTAACTTTCTTCACCTTGATTGGCGCAACAATAACTTTTGATTCTAGTGGTGGACCTTCAACTTCTCTCTTGCCTTCAAATTCCTCAATCTGAATATAGCGTGGGTCATCTTCATCCGGTGCTTCTTCCTGCACATTGTAGCATGACTGTAGTTCTTTCATTGTCTATATGTTTTGATGTTGTTCTTCTGTTATTAGTTCAACTTTTGGTTCCTTAATGAATATCACCCCTCTTATTTTTTTAAGTGTTGCGTCTATGTTGGGGTTCTCATTCTCAAATGAGAAAGTGACTGTAAAGTTTTGTAGTAATATTGTCCAACTCGTAGTTCCTCTGCGTAGTTCTTGGTCTGTTTACCAGTTTTTTGGGATGCCTTCTAATGTGTGCACAAAATGGTGAGGCCATTCCTCCAATGGTGTCATTTTCCATAGTGCTTTGCACTTCTCCAAGTGTTATGCTAGTGCCCCATTTCCATCATATTTATGCAGTTGGTTGCTTCCTTGTGTCACGCCAAACCTAATGCACAGTAACCGCTTACATTGATACCAGTCCTTGATTGTTTCTTCGTGTGCACCCCACCATCTCGCAGGCGTCGCCTTGAGTGCTATATCTAGGGCTAAGAGCCTCTGATTTTCTAACACTTCATCTTCGTAATGTGTTAAGAATGTTTCTAGTTCATTCACCCCATGGAATCTGGGTGATTCCCTTATCTCCATACCTACCCATCTTAATGCGTGGTCTATTGTTGCGCATCTTCTTGTGGAAACTTCATGTAACCTCTGTTGCCAATTTTCTAAGCCTGTATCTGAGTCTGACGCACATGAGCTGATTCTTCACCAGCTGAGTACCCCATCTACAGTTTGGTTTACGTAGTCTTCATCTCGCGCAGTTGTTTTGTACAATTGGTTAATTTCCTCCAGGTCCAAGCAAGTAGGCTCTATGAACCCTTCCCCTTCTGATGGGTCCAATGGAACAATGACTCTGTATTCTCCTTACTCGAAGGTCATTTTCTACATCTTTAAGTTGATTATGGTTTGGTTATCAAATACCCAATCAAATCTAAGAAATGTTGGGTAAGGTGTTGTGCCATCCACTATCTCGATCACTTCGAAGTCGGCTTTAGTCCACACTCCATCCAGGTCTATTGTAACTCCTTTAAGTCTTCCAATTGGTAGAAATCTATGTTGATTTGCTAGTTTCAGTTGAACCGGTGAATATCCTAATGTGGGCTCTCCCAGACATTGCCATGTATTCTTGGGTAATACATTGACTTCGGATCCTAAATCTAGTACAATATATCCCATGTTGAAATATACAATGTTGGCATTCATCCTGAACTCTCCACTTGTTCTCCTCCTTGTATATGGGTGATTTACTATTTTTTGTTCTAAATTTCCTTCCGCTTCTACGCTACATGTTTTTAGCATGTTTTGTAATACTTTAACAGAGGATGAATCATTTAGTATTTTTACACATGATTGCACAAAACCTTTAATCGTACTTACTTGTCCCAAGGGTTGTGTTTCTTTGGTGTGATCCAACGATGGAGGCATCTCGAACTCTAGTACTTCCTTACTATGTTGTGCAGTTGAAGTCGACACAATGTCTAGCTTTAGGAATTCTCGTCTAGCTTGCTTGAATATATCCTTCTCATTCTGTGCATCGAACTACTTCCTTGGTTCAACATTCTTCTTCACCCATTGGTGTTGTGTTGGCTCTTGTCGTACTGCATTGTTTCATGTTTTAGCTCCTCTGTGTGTAACTATGTTGATGGTTAATCCTTCATCCCTCGCTTATGATGAAATCCACTGAACATTGCGATTGTTATGATTTATGTTCTCCGGGATCTTCGATAATAGCGTCGGGCATTCTTCCATGTCATGATCTGATGTGCAACAATACATACATGTCGCTGGTGGAAGTCGACATTCTCTTGCATAGTGTCCTGGTTGTTGACAATTGTGACATACCACTGGTCCTCTCCCTCTTCCAAATCCTCCTCTTTCTCTTCCTCCGCCTTTGTAGCCATCTCGATCCCCTCGCGACACGTTATACTGAGATACTTGTTTATACTACGTGGTATTATAGTGTGGTTGTGCGGTATTATACTGCAGTTGTGTAGTGTTGTACGGGGATAGTACTTGATTAAACTAAGGTGTGGCTTGCCCGGTCATCACTTATGCCTGCACCTTGTATGCATCTGATGTTCTTTCCCTCATCAACTCCATGGTTCTGAAATTTTTATCATCATGGCCTACTGACTTGCAAAAGTTGCAATACGAGCTCTTTGGTACTATCTGGTACTTTTGCATCATTGGGTAGTGGTAGGGATCATGACCCTATTTCTTACAAATCTTGCACCATAGTCCTCCTGTTGGTAATGGATTTGGCATTCCTGATGCCATGTACTGAACAAATGTTGGACATTCATTCTTATGGTGTCCTTATGTCCTACATGTGGTACACCAAATGACTTCTCTTTTGTCCTTTATCTTGTTTCGGTTTAGCTGGAATGTTAAATTCTTCAGATCCTCCTTCAACTCCTTGATGGTTGGATCTGTCTTCTGATATTGGTTCTCTTCCAGTTGTAGGGCTGCCTGTAAAGCCTTTGCCTACTTTTGAAACTTATGTTGTCGCAGTGGATATTTCAAGTGTGGTAACGGTGAATTGACGAACAGGTGCCTATGTTGCATATCTGTCATGACGTATTTTAGCTTTCCCTTTAGTCTTTTGAATCTCTAGTGAATCTCCCATACAGATTCTCCTGGTTTATTTCTTATCTCTATCATCTTGTTCATGTATTGATCCTCTGAAATCGGCTTCTGGAACTCGTTTATCAACAACGTCTTGATATCTCCAATCATTTTGGTTGTCCCTGGCGGACTGTTTGTGGCTAAAATCATATACCAATCCAGTGTGTGATCTCTTGATGTGATATCTATCTGTGCAAGTTTAGTGTCCTCTTCCGTGATCTATTTTTCTTCCCAAATCTTTTCATAGATAAACATGTGCTTCTCTGGGTCCTCTCATGCTTCTGATTTGAATTTTGGTAACTTGATGGTGGGATCATGTCCTGCCATCTTAAATGTTGAACTACTACCTCTATGTGGTGTAGATACTTGACTACTGCTTCCTGAACTGCTCCCCCAGTTGTTGTTCCTTGTGTAGATGTACTTCATGTTGTCTTCCTTCTCCCGAAATTCAGTTGTCTAAACGCTGGTGTTCTTCTTGGTGTATTAGTTGCACATGGGTTTATGGATTCCACACTGACACTGATATGGATAGGAGTGTTTCCTTCTACTTCCTCTATTGGACCTCTTGTCTTCCTTTTATATGTCGTGCACACAATTTCCTCAATCTGCTCCACAACCTAGAGCTCCTCTACCTCCTCTTCATCACTTTCCAAGCCTTCCCTCGTAGCTACGACTCTCTTCTTGGTGTTCACCTTATATTGGTAGGGTACTCCACTATGCGTCCTTCTAGTTTTTTCCATGATCTGCTTGATCTGGTCGTTGTCCATCATAATTGGGTCCAAGGCCTCATCCCCTTTTCATTCCATTTCTCCTTTTCCTGTTAGTGCTTCCCCCCTTCCTCCATGCACGCATGGAATTTTAGTTTTCTGGCTCCATTGTCATTACACCTTTGTTATATAGAAATATATTGAAGTATATAATGGTCTGATGTACCTACCTCGAGGTCCCTTCAAGAATTATTGTTCAATTGCGTTGTACAACTTTGTTCTATCTACTACAAACTTTGTGATAAACCTAGCAACAGTGTTGTCTATCCAGAAATCTATTGCTTGCATAAACTTATTATCAACTCGTTGTAGTTGTGTGATATCTTCAGGATTCCACTCTAGTTGTATGATCTGATTCCTAGGATGGTTGTCTTTCAATCTTTTGATCCACTCCTACAATATGTGTGGGAAATCATAGAAAATTACTTCATGCAAATCGGTGAATACGTACTTGTCCAGATATTTGCGCGGTGTTAACTTTGGGTTCATGTTATCTTTTTGTGCAAAATCTAGCTCATTTTTCTTCAACAGGCTCTCTATATCTTCTTTCTTGGGATTCCATGGTCTCAACATCCCCTTTAAGATTCACATTCTTTCACCTTCTTATCGTCCAATCCCATATAATTTTGATGCTTCTTCAACAGATCTCATATGCTCAATCCCATTTTCTTCCAGTCAACCGACAACGAAACCATTTGTTGGTTTTTCCCTTTATCTATCTACTCTTATTGGTCTTGAGGGATTTTAATTCTGATTCTCATTGACCATTACAGATTGACCTTGGTTCATAACTAAGAAGCTTCAAAACAACATCCGTTAAAGACTATCGGTCCCTCTGGTAACCCAGAAGGACACACAATACATAGAGTGCGCTACACAGTCTCACTCGAGATAACTCTATAGGTGGCTGCAATACTCAGATGTTTACAACCTGAGACTGAGCGAGATATATGGTTGTGCACCTTAACCTTTATTCAATCCATTTAACATCTTTTTATAACAATTATTTTATGCATGCATGCAAAATACCAGATCTACTAAACTTCTTAATTCACTCAACATTCATCAACTAATCAGACAAAAATATACATTCATTCAGTCACATGACACAGTGTTACAGTGGTTGATCCCCTCCTGGGCTACATTCACAAAGATCTATCTCTTAGGATTTTATTATAGTTTGGAAATCTCCCATGCCACGTGGGGTTACGGTCTTAGTTCTTCTTCTCTCCCACAGGCTCCTCGATCCTTGTGAGGCTGACTATATTGCACCAGGCTCCTCAGCCTGCAATCTAACCCTTGGGATCAAGTCGCTCATGCCTTCTCTATCTCACCAACTTAATGTCTCATATAGTCCTTACAGTTCTCTTCCTCTCTGTACTTCTCTTCCCCTCATCTCTTAAGTACTACTTATTTATATCTATGGCTCACCAGCCATTACAATTCATTACAAAAACCCTAACCCTAGCGTCGTTAGGTCTTCCATGCATGCGTGTGTGATGCTTTTCCTTCCAGCTATATTTTTCCTCTTGCATTCTTCTCTTCCAAAAATAGCCTTTCTTCCTAATTCGGCCTGCATCCAACATAGGTCTTCTTACATTTGACTTATTCTTCCTTATTACAAGGCCTTATTAATATTGGCCTTTATTACATGGAAAATGTATTATTCTACCTATGTGAGGGTTTAGGGAGGTTAGGTCCCTAACATGCAGGAATACAAGATCAGCCAAATATCCATAGTGGGATACTATAAAAATACCATTAAATACTTTGTCAAAGGATTTTCCCCTAAGGACACTAAGATTAAAAGAATTATTGAAACTACTCCTAGCTAATACCTTAGAAAAAAAAATCCACATTATCAGAGAAAATAATCGAGAAGTAGACAGAATGGAAAATATGGAAGTTGGTATGGCCCCTGGTTCTTTATGGGTCCAAGAGAGTGTAAAATTTGTAGTCCCCCCCGTAATGGCAAAAGTTACAAAAATGATTGGGGTCTGTAGGGCCCACGCTGACATCAGAAGAGGAAGGACATGTGGGTATGGCATTCAAACCCAAGATTCTTGCATAAAAATTTGATGGCATTCGAGAAGTAGTTGTTCCATTTTCATGTGGCTCATCGAGAAGGACAGGTTGCGATCTTTGTTAATCATGCCTCAAGATGCAACTTGGGTTCTTCTCTATGGTGATAGTACTTTGAACCTTGGGAATTTAACACAGGAAGTACGCTTAGAACTTAATCCACCCCCTGCAATGATGACTTTGTTGACGGGTGCATAGGATGTGATGAAAAAAGGATTTTCACAACAATGGGAAGTACAGGCCACGATAGATTCATTTGGACCTTTGGAGCATGGGAAATCATATATGATCGTGAATGGATGCATGCTAGCTCTTCGCATTCAATCTTAGATTGGGGGACATGTTATATATATCATAATCAAGGAGAAAAGAAAAAAAAATGGTTTATGGGTCTAGATTCTCACTGGTGGATGCACAAGGGGGTAGTAATCGGTCGGTTGAACTCATATCATGGAAGGTTTCAAGGTCTCTTCTTCTTCTGTCTTCCTCTGTGGATGGACTCTAATCCTCTACAAATTCATTTGCATGTCGGAACCCCGATAAGCCTTACTAAACATTTTCCAGTTCTAGTTGGTTTTAAGTCTGTTCTTATTTTCCAGACAGGAAGTATAGTGGCCATTAGCAGAGGGTTTCTTGGGGAGCGATTCATTCCTCCCTCTATTTAGAAAATATGGTTGTTTTTGGGTGTTAATTTCATGGTGGTAAGTCTCGTTGGTAGTCTCTTTGTGGAGGTTCCAAAAATTATAGAATCTGATTCATGTAATTGGATTACAAACATGGCTAAAGGAAACGAACCTAAGCTCACACATGTAGCATAGGTGATGGAATCAGTGGAGGATAACTTTACTTCCACCCAACGTCTTTCTATCATGGTTTACTCACACAACTTGACCATATCTTTCACTCTTGATACTCTGGGCCAGTGAAAAATTTTAATTGGCGAACTCCAGGATGAAGTGGATTTCCTTCATAGGCAGGGAGAGTCACTGCAATGTCAATTGGATGGGAGTAAAGTTACAGTGAGGGTACATATGAGTGCTTTGGATATTTTCTTGTGGATACCCTTTCATTGATGTCGGTGACGACTGCAGTTTCAAGGATGTTCTCCACGGCTGCTGGAATGCTGGCAACTGCCTGTTGTCTTTCGTTGGCAGCCTATTTCAATTGCCTTTCGACCCATTCTTCAATGTAGGCTATCATTGGGGCGACGTTGATCTCATTCCGGATCTTGATGTTGAAAATATTGTTTTCTAATTCCTAGAAGTCGCTAGAAACATTAGAGAGAGACTAATGAATTTCCTCATTCTGTACTACATATTTGACTAGCCAATCATGGACGTGAGATTGATCAAACTGAAGGATGTTGTAAAACTTTTCCAGAGAGAAGGTATTCAACATAGCAACCTGTTTATCGAACTCTTCTCTGGTTAAGGGCAAGGAATTTGCGATTAATAGGGGGTCTTGGAAGTCGTTTGTTTTCCCAGCTAAGTCTATATTTGACAGCTTTGTGAATAATTTATCTTTCTTCGATATGACTTGTTCACATGACTGAACAATGAGATGTAGGTTGTTTACTTTTTCTTTCCAACATGCATTCAATTAGATGATCCGGTTTTTGGATGGAAGATCTTCTTTTATTCTTTTTGTTTTTGTCTTATTGTTGACAATCTTGCCAAAAGGGATGACCGTTTTTAAGAAGAAATTTTCTTCATCTTTTAATTCAGCTTGCAAAAGCTCGAGCAAGCTATGTGCCCTGGTTCCAAGGGAAGCAATGGTTTGTGATCTTTTCCAGGCATTGGTAATCAATTCCATTCTTTTTATGATATTGTTTTCCACATATCCTTTACAGGATGCGAGCAAGGTGGAGGGTTCTTTTACATTGGGTGCAGGGGTGCCAAGCATGGTTATTATCAAAGGATCGACAAGAAATGGCATAGGAAATAAAGCGTCTTCCAATTCCTTGACTCGGTCCTTCAGTCTAGCATTGTGGGTCTTGATGCGTTCAATGGAGTCATGAAGTGTTTCTCCAGTCGCGGTGTGAAGTTGACATATTTGGGACGACCGCACGTTGGCAACATCAACCTCTGAACAAGATTTTCCTTTGATATTTTTAACATTTTTTTTTTCTGAAATATCAATTTTTTGTTCTGGCTATCAAAAACAACGCTCTGGAACACAAAGGATTCATCTTTGTCAAAATTTTGGGTAATGGATATGTCCATTGGATGGATATGGTGGATGGCGTCCTCGGGATGATCAAAGAAGGGGAACATGGCATCTAGATTAGTGTCGATTTCCATGTTCTCACTCTAAATTTCTGGATCTTCTGCCTGCCCCACATTTTTTTTTCTCTTCTTCTCTACTGGAAGCTTGTGAGAACTATCAATTTTAGAGTGAGGAGGGTCGTTATCTCCCCCTTCGTTTGAAGAATTATGGGTTTCTTTGTTGTTGTGATGGGTCGTTCAAGTGATTCTTAGGGATGTCGTACTTTTTGGAGTGTTATTTGCAGATTGAACACTCTTGTCACTGGGGTCTTTCCCCTGTTGCGTGTACAATTTGGTGCAACTTTGCACTATCTCTACGTCATCGGCATCAGAGGCAGGCTCGTGGCTGTCTCTGTTTTTGGGCAGGTGTTTATTTACAAAACAATCGTCGCGGCCAAGTGAATGTAAATATTGTCTAAAATATCATAGGGATCGAATCCTTTTATGTGTTCATCATATTTGAGGTTGGAGATACTAAAATGTGCTGCGAAATCGTCAAATTTGTTGACGTTTTTCAACACGAACTCCCTTATTTTCCAAGGCATAGGAATGAGCTATTTTTTTTTCTACCTTTGGAACAGATGGAACCAGTAGTTGTATTGACGTGCTACTTCTGCAATAAAAATTTTGTCCGTAATGTGACATGGAAGGAGAGTAGGTTGTTCCGTGGAGCCAAAAATTCTTATGACAGTGTAATTATCCAAATGTTGGATTGTTCCCTTTTTGTCCAAAAAATTAGTTGCCTATTCAGATAAGCGGGAAGCATTTTCTCCTAACAACAAAAGTGTGAAAACAGACAGGAAGCCATTAAAAACCTCATAAAAATAGTGGGAAGTCTTGTGCTTCCACAAGGCCTGGTACCAGAACGTTACTGGGTGGAAATCACAGTTGACATTCTTGGATAGAGACAGTTGTAGAAATCAACAGGAATGTGCTATTGCAAAAACTAAATAGGATGACATATAAAATTTCTTTCCCCTTTTGTAGCTTGACAATTGGGAAGATATTTCATAAGAAATTATCCTTCCCCAATCAAAAATGGCTTGTTCGTTGACTGTGAAATACAAAATGTAAAGAGCCATGCGGGAAACAGTAGCTATGGATTCCTATCCTGTTATTCTTGCAAACAACCAGGCAATTTCGCGAAAAGGATTTTTAAATGAACTAACCTACATGCTTGTAATATCTTCAGGAGCTAGATCTGGGTTTTCCAAAAAAAGGGGCAAGAGGTCCAATTCGTTATTATTCTTTGCTAGGAACTGTTTGCAATCTTCTCCTTTGAACGTCAATGTTAGCTCGGGCAATTTCATCATCTGCCGGAAGACCTGAGGTGACAAAGAAACAGCAGAGCGGTTGTGCAGTGGAATAATTATTTTCTCTGCAATAAATTTATCGGCGCACCAAGAGACCAGGTCCTTACAGTAAAAAACCTTAGGGACACAGCCTGCATGAGCAATCTCGGAGGTCCAAATTACTTGGTTCTCTGCGGCAGAGGTTGAGTAATAAGAAAATGCCCTGGACCAATGGAAGTTCTGGTCGTGACAACCAAAGATGTTCATTGTATCTCCACATAACTGGTGCGGAACTGATGCCATAGGTTTATGAGAAGGTT
The DNA here is from genome assembly GCA_009831015.1 of Picea engelmannii. Classification (NCBI taxonomy): domain Eukaryota; kingdom Viridiplantae; phylum Streptophyta; class Pinopsida; order Pinales; family Pinaceae; genus Picea; species Picea engelmannii. The sequence continues at coordinate 721,273 of ML779896.1, read as the reverse complement.
TCTTTGCTGCAGATGATGGTTTAAATGAACAGTCACAACGAATAATGTAACTTTTTGCTAAATATTGGTTAAATTCATATGAATGGGAAAGCTCCTCGAGCCTTTCGCTGATTAATGACAATTGGTATTGGTGGTTCATGATGAAATGTTAGGATTAAAGTTTATTTATTGCATATTTAGAAACGCAAAGGTGGTGGTTACAGTGAAGAGCAATTAAGGAATGGAGGTTTCTTGAACGTGCGAAGGCCACACGGTGTGAAAGGGACTTCATGATTTTGAAGTGCACACTCGGAAGGGACAATATAATCTCCCCGCAAATTTTGGTTTAATGCGCATGAATACGAGATTTCCTCGGCTCTTTCACCCATCAATGACAATATATGCGGTTTCTGCATGATGGCCTGTTAGAATTAAATGCCAGTAATTCCATATTTAGAAACAAGATATGTCTATATATAAAAAAAACTTTATATTTTCTTTTATTGTAGAGAAGTGTGAAGATGAGGGAGACGGCGAAGAGAAAGGAAAGAATGGAAATTTTTGAGAAGAGGTTGGACTTGATTCAAAAAAGGGTTACGGGGATAGTCAGGAAGAGATCATGAAGGGGGAATTTAGTGATCGGCTTGTATATTTGTGTAATTTCGGCAAAATGGCTAAGTATGGAATATGGAAATTGCTAATTGCATGCGTAGCAATAATATCTTATATATAATTGCCAACTGCTAATTCCAAAAGGACACCAGCACAGGAAACAACGACTACGAACTGAAAATTTCTTGAACCCAGCAAAGGGACGATTCCCTAAAGAAATTTGAACAAATGGCAAAGTATGGAAAGCGGACAAATGGGATTCAAAATGGGTTGACAATAGTTCAAGTAAATATGCGAGGAAGCGGTGGTTAAATTGTATCTCTCGAAAGTTTTTAGTGAAAAAAATGTGCATCACAGAAAAGGGCATGATAGGTGGACCGTAATACGGAAAAGGGTAAAATTTCATGTTTCAGAATTTTTGAGTGCAAAATGTGTAAAACATAAGAAATCATGAAAAGGGCATGATAGGTTGACCGTAATATGGAAAAGGGCATGATCTAAGAACAGTTGAAAATTTGTATATCTGTCAATTTGTATATAGCAGAGCTACAAATGTTGTTTGGAGGTCCTAGAAAAGTAGAGGTGCAATGTTGATGTAGCCAACAGTGTCCTCCTGTCACTTTCTATATGGCAGAACTCTAGGTGGTAGTTGTGGGATAGGGAACAATAGAGGGTCAATTTAAAGAAAGGGGAAGCGGTCGTTGGAAACGCGTGAATTGGGAAAATCGAAAGGCGGAAGACATTTTTCGTAAGTGCGAATTGGTTTCAAAGAAACCCCATTGTTGCAAAATTGTGATCTATTAGTTATCAGGAAATGCATTGTTGAAGATTACATTTTATAGCAATGTGGGTGTGCAGTTATGTTCTTGATACATTATTCCATGACTGTAACATACCAATTGAAGTAGTGAACTTTGTTTTGTACTAATTAGCATTAAAAATTAATAATTGCATCTCTAGAAAGAAGAAGAACGATTTTGCTGGAATATTTTACACTGGTATTAGTAAACAAAAGATCGAAGAAGTACAAGAGCACCGAAGTATGCCAATTAGAACATACGAGAAAACCAGAAAAGTGGCAGATACGAAGAGTCCAAGGCCAACATTTCGTAATAGAAAATGCATTTAAAAAAATAAGAAAAGTATTGAGAACTGTACATCTATGCTTATAAATTGGATCCAGTTCTTCGGTTGAAAACACAGGCACGGGTTCTGCAGTATGCAAGATCCTTGGAGTTTTCTCCTCGATTAATCATCCTCTACTGAAATTGATATTTTTCAAAAGCTTTGCCTGAGGAAGAAGACGAAAATGGTTACAGGGAAAGTGGAATAGCCCTTAGTTGAAACTAGCTCTTCATAGTTGAAAAAAATTCAGTAGTACAGCTTGCACGTGCAATTACAGAGGCCCAAATTAGTCCATTCTGGGCAGAAGGAGATGACTAGTAGGAAAATGCGTTGCAACAGCAAAAGTTTTGCACCTGATACCCAAAAATGTTAAACAATATTTTTTTGGCTCGAAATATATCTCTGGAAGCATCAACATATGATTGCTTTATAGTAAAACTCTTCCGCCTAGAACGGACTAATTTGGAACTCTGGAATTCCTACTTTGGCGGTGCAAAGTGGTTGTTGCGTTCACTGTCCATTTTTTTTTTCTAAAACTCCTTTTGGTGTTGTCATGACTGCGATCATCGAGTCGAGAAGGTCCGTTCGTTATGGCTGATTTCAATTTGGGCCCAGAAGTGGGAATATTTTTTGCATTTCCATCATCCATTGTCGTATCATCATCCATCAGATCATCTTCTTTTGGCTTGGAATTCATGGCATAAAGTTCTGCGATAGGCATGACTGCAAGTGGGTAGGTTCTCTGAGGAGCCAAGGTTGGCATCAAATTTTTTGGCTTGAAATGTATCTCTCGGTGTACCAAGGGACCATCTCACTTTTTCTCGTGGCCGGAGAGAGATTAATAGTAAGAATATGCCTTGGAATAATGGAACCTGTGGCCATTATGCCCCAATGTGTTGACTGTGTGTGGAGAGAACTGCCGCCACAAGTTATTAAGAATTTATGTTTGCTCGAGACGATGTTTCAAATGAAAATCAGGGAGGGATAATATAAACCTCCACAAATTCTGGTTTAATGTGTATCAATGGAATATCTCCTCGAGCCTTTCGCTGATCAATGACAATTTTTAGGGTTCATGCGGAATGAGTTGTGACCATCACAACTCACTAATTGCACAATTAGAAAAAAGTGTGAAGGTGGCGGTGACGACGAAAAGACATTAAGAATTAGAAATTTCTTAAAAGCACCAACCCATCGGTGGAAAAAAAAAAAATATCATGTTGCCTTTGAAATGAATACTTGGAAAGGATAACATGCTTGTGCGCAAATCTTAGTTTAATTCGTACTAATGACAAATCTTCTCTGAAATTTTGGACATTAATGACAATTGTAATGGTTGTTGCAGGATGGTTACTAGCATTAAAGCTTAATTATTGCATATGGAAAGCAGCCAGGCGGGTTACAAAAGAAAAATGAAAAAATATATACCCAGGAGACGTGAAGGCTCGATGGTTCTCTACCTGGCGGACGGGTTCTCGACCTGGCGGGCTAAAAATTGAGCCTCTATTGTTCTGTGTCATAAAAATAGCACCTACACTTCCACGAGATACAAAATGATAGGTGGAGTTGCGGGTTGGTTGGTTAAACATGTAATTTTATAAAGTATGGACATCAGATTGTATAGAACATATCCGAATCTGTGATTCCATACTTGGGCACTTTTTGTTTCGCGCGTTTGCAGCCTGGCGGGCTGAAAATTGAGTATCTATTGTTTCGTGCTCTACAAATAACACCCATAGTTCCGCGATATAAAAATTGACAGTGGGAGTTGCGGACATGAGTTTTTTATGCAGGAGCATCGCTCTAGGCTAGCTACACGGCATCCAACCAACACATCAAGGCGCACATTCAATGGAAGGAGAGAGGCGCAACCCTCTCGTTTTTCAAATTTTCAAAATGTATTAAATGTTTGTAAGGCTGGTAGAGCCAAGTCGTGCCTTTGAGCATGTTGTAGTTAGAGTCGCCTTAATGGCTGACATGTTGATGGGGATCTAGACCTGATTCAGATTAGAAGGCCCATTCAATGTAATTCATTGTAATTAATGAGAGTTGGTGAGGATGGAGGGAAGCGTTCGAGGAGCCCCCTTTTGTAAAAAGAACCTCTTTGTATCTAAGATTAGTTAGTCGGTAGAGAGACAGAGAAGAATAGAGAGAAAATAGAGAGAAGAGAGGAAGTCGTGACTCTGTTGCAGTCCGAGCTTGAAGACATTGTAATCAGGCATTGTTGATTAATACAAACAGAGCAGTTTTTCCTACATGTTGTTGTTCACATGTTTATGAGTTCATGAATGAATGTCTTTATGTGTTGATGATATGTTGTAGATGTATGTTAGGTATACATTTGTAGGGATAGATATATTTTTCTATCTGTGAGCTCTCTGATTTTAGGTTTGGGTTCTTTGAGGCTTCATGCAAGAGGTTGCATGACAGAATACTGCGGGTTCTACAAGCCAGTGCAAGGAGTGCACTTCTAAATTTTGCAGAGTTCAGACAAAGACATGCCAAGAGGGCGCACCAGAGGAAGTCATCGACTCAAGGAGGAAACATCAAGGTTGCTAAACACCTTGAAGGAGAAACTATGCAAAGGAGAGCACATAGAGGAGAAGCAGAATTGCTGAAAATTTTGTAAAGGCTCTACCAGGGGGGCATTAAGAAAATGCACAGGATACATTGAGCCAGTGCATAGAGTGCACTTCTGAATTCTGCGGAATTTGGACAGAGATGTGCCAGGAGGACGCACCAGAGGAAGTATTAGACCTAGGGAGAAACCTCAAGGTTGTTGAATGCCTTGGAGGTGAGACTGTGCAGAGGAAGGCACAGAGATAACAGAACGTCTGAGGTTCTGTAGAGCTCTGCCAAGAGGGCATCGAACGAATGCAGGAATGCACAGGAGGAACTTTGTTTTGAGCTCGGGGAAGACAGAGTGTATGAATTTCTACGAAACTCTGCCAGGAGGGCATTGAGCAGTTGCATAGAGTGCACCAAGAAGAAATCTCTTTCGGGTTCTGAGAAGAAGAGAAGTGTCACAAGAGGAGGACACAGAAAGGCGAGTACCCTAGAGACTCAGGTAAATAAAGCTCAGGACGGATAGCACAGTTGTGTGCAGGGACCCTGCAAGGAGTGCAGAGGTCGAGAAACCTTTTGAGGTTTCATAGTTGAACAAAGCTCAGGAGGGATAGCGTTCCTAGAACGCAGGTGATATCCAAGGGAATTGAGCTCGCAGAGGAAGCAAAGGTTGAGGCCTTTGAAACTTCAAAAAATCTTCCAAGGGAAAGGAAGAATACCATGCTCAAGGAGGGAGCACAACTGTCGGTAGATCAACTGGAGAGACGAGATCTAGACTATTGAGTTTCACGTCCAGACAACAGGAGGAGAGAACGTAGAAGATTAGATCTAGGTCATCATATCTAACACAAAGGATCGATAGCCATCAGATCCTGAAAGAACTCATATTTCGAGAATTCGAGGATTGGCATGACAAGATATTTTGGAGTCACTGCATTGTGAACTTCTGGTTCGTGAAATCCCAAAAATATCAGGAGCCATTGATTCCCCTTTGGAGCAGGGTTTGGCATTTAGGCATCTCGAAATTCGGCATTTCGGTAATTCCGATGACAAGGAGTTGGGGCACTTTGCATTGAAAACCCCGAAGTCGCGAAACGCAACACGCTCTTGGAGCAGGGCATGGTCACAGAGGAAGAAACCACATGGACCAAGGTTTGGTCAGGGGTTAACCGCCGTGGAGCCCAATTCGACATTTTGGCATTTTAGAGTTCGGGGTTTGGAGCGACAAGTGATTTTGGAATCACTGCATCGTGAACTCCTGGTTCACAGAACTCTGAAAGGATCTGGACCATTTGATCCAACTCATTGAGAGCCGTTGGATCTCGTGTGCGAATTCCCATATCAGAATTCGTGGATTGGAGTGACGAGTGGTTTTGGAGTCACTGCGTCGTGAACTCCTGGTTCGCGAAATCCCGAAAAGATCTGAGCCATTTCAAGAATTCGGGGATTCGGATACCGAGGATTCAGAAGACAAAGAATAGGAGGAATGCTTGCATCGCGGTTTCCCGAATCGCAAAAGTCGGTAGCGCTTTGTCTTGGACTATCATTTCAACATTTCGGGACTCGGGTGTTCGAGAGGCCAGGAGTAGGGAGACATGGAGTCCCGAATCGAAATTTCGTGAAATCCTGAAACAATTCGAAGGAATAGAACCCCTTTTCGGCATTTCGGCATTTTAGGGTTCGGAAGGTAAAGGAGGCAGTCGTTTGGGTCGTTGCATTTCAAACTCCCGGTTACCAAAATCCCGATACAACCACAATGTCGTGGTCATGTGGAGGTGAAGCTCGTGCCTAGTGCTCGTTCACACAAGTGGGGTTTTCGAAAGATCTGTGGATCGGATTCATGGGGTTCTAGTGGGGGCCCGAAAGAACTATTTCAATTCTGTGGATTCGGAGAAGAACGATCTTGTGCGGATCTCGACCCAAGGGAAAAAAAGGGTATGCGCCATCAAGTGGTATCAGAGCCACTTTTTGTCTATAGACTACAGGCAGAGAGAGGCAGAGTAGATAAAGAAAATACTATGATACACACCATAAAGTGGTATCAGAGCGGGAATTCGCTTGTATCCTGCAGGCAAAAGGAAGATGGGGATACTCTCAGGCATAGAGTGATCCATAAGTTTTCCAGGTGGGTAAACAGAGGATGAAGATGGATATTGAAGGCCATGGGCGTGGTCACAGGGAAGACTGCAAGCAGAAAAAAAATCCAGAGATGGATCTGGAACTCACTGAGATAAGGGCGAGAATGGAGGAGCTTGCACTATGGGTGTAGCAAAACGCAAAGACACATTGGGTGTATGAATGGCCTCTGCGGAGGAAAGCAAAGTGGCTAGTAAAGAAATTGTTGGCTAGAAGACAACAAAGGCTATTGAGTAGGTGGTTTAAGTATGTGAAAAGCCTCAGGGGCATAGAGGAGATGGTTCGTGCTTGTGAACCAGAAGCTGGGAGAAATCTCAGAAATGATGGAGAGGAGAGATCGAGCAAAGATCTCATAGATTTCCAGGTGGGCAGAGATGGACTTTCAAATTGTCAGGTGGTCAATAGAAAGAGATCAAGTGAAGGTCTCATATACTGCCAGGAGGGCGGTGTTGAAGGTTCAATTTGCTAAGAGGGCACTGAGATGGGATCGACTGATCTCATAGACTGCCAGGTGGGCAGAGGAAGAGGAGAAACTCCATATTTCCAGGTGGGCAAGGGAGAGTAGATGAGGCCATGTGAGAGTCTCATGAACTTAGAGGTGAGTTCATATCAGCAAGGAGAGCTGATAGAGGAAGATTAGAAGAGCATTCTGATGATTGGGGGAATAGAGGTATTCCTACAACATCACCCAGCTGAGGCGAAAAATTGTGTTGTCGATCCAGCAACAACAGAAGGACAACCATTTATGATTGTCAAAGAAGAAGAAGAAACAGAGCAGACATCAGAACCTGACCCAGCTAAGGAAGAAGAGCATTCAGTAGAAATGCTCGAAATTTTCAGTCAAGAGGATGAACAGGGGATAACCACAGCACTGGAAGCTGTAGCAGAAGAAGAGCATGCAGATAATATGCTCACTCCATGGGAGATGGAGTTGGAAATGATGGAGGATTGGTTGAACCATCCAGAGCTAGTAGATGACTGCCACGAGGAGACAGTCATGCGAATGATAGCAGAAGAGCATTCCGCGGAATCGCTCAAAAATTTCAGCCAGGGAGCTGAACAGGGTAAACAGATGATGACTGCAACGCTGAGGTCTGCAGCAGAAGGTGAATTAGAATTCTAGTCTGAGGAGCAACTGGAGGAATATGGAGATGCACCAGCAGGAGAACTAGTAGAAGCAAAGTTGTCAGAAGGGGAAGCTGAGAAGAGACTCAGTGATAAGACCGCAGAGCTGAATTTTGCAGCAGGGTGGCAAGTTGAGGCCACAGAGGAAGAAGATGGCATGGGAGATCTAGTTGATCTACCCATTTGCAGGGAAGAAGTGCAGTGGAGCAGGCTACAAAAGGAGAGCAAGCCCAGGGAGCAGCTGGACGAGATAATTGAGGTGATCAGAAGGATGATGATTAGATCAACAGAAGCAGTTAGCAAAGGGAAGCTGAGCAAAGGAGAACCTGCCATAGCAACAGGGCAGCAACAATAAAAACAGTAAGGAAATGGATCAGGACAACTCCAAAGAACTGTTTGGGATCCAGGTGGATTTCGACATCCATACTGGGAATCTCATGAGCAGGAGCTCATGCATTTTTCACAACAGAGGAGTATAATGCAGGAGCATCACTCCAGGCCAGCTACGCGCCATCCAGCCAACACATCAAGGCACGTATTCAATGGAAGGAGAGAGGCACAACCCTCTCATTTTTCAAATTTTTAAAATGTATTAAATGTTTGTAAGGATGGTAGAGCCAAGCCATGCCTTTGAGCATGTCATAGTTAGAGTCACCTTAATTGATGACATGTTGATGGGGATCTAGACCCGATTCAGATTAGATGGCCCATTCAATGTAATTCATTGTAATTAATGAGAGTTGGTGAGGATGGAGGGAAGTGCTCGAGGAGCCCCCTTTTGTAAAAAGAACCTCTTTGTATCTACACTTCCGCGATATACAAATTTACAAGTGGGCTTCTGGACATAGTCTCTATATAAAGTATGGAATGAGATTTTATACAGCATATGTGGATTCCTCATTCCATACTTACACAGTTTTTGGATCCTGGATTCGCGGCTTGGCAGGCCGAAAATAGAGTCTCTATTGTTCCGTCTCCTACAAATAGCACCCAGATTTCTGCGATATACAAATTGACGACAGGAGTTGCGGAGATGAGTCTCTATATAAAGTATCGAAATGAGATTTTATAGAGCATATGTGGATCCCTGTTTCCATATTTAGGCAGTTTTTTGATCGCGGGTTTGCAATATGGTGGGTCAAAAAAAGAGTCTCTATTGTTCCCTGTCCTACAAATAGCACCGAGATTTCCGCGACATACAAATTGACATGAGTCCCCATGGGCTGCTTGGCTGAACATTTCATTTGTTTTGTTCTAGAACATATGCGCATTCCTCATTCCATACTTGGGCACTTTTTTGGATCGTGGGTTCACGAGCGGGCGGGCTGAAAATTAAGTATCTATTGTTCTGTATCCTACAAATAGTACCCACACTTCTGTGATATACAAATTGACACACGAACTTGTGGACATAATCTGTATATAAAATATGGAATGAGATTTTACAGAGCATATGCAGATCACTAATTGCATATTTAGGCAGTTTTTGGAGCACGCGTTGGCGACCTGGCGCACCGAAAACAGTCTATTGTTTCGTCGCCTACAAATAGCATCTAGACTTCAGCGATATACAAATTGATAGATGGACTCGGGTTGCTTCACTGAACATTGGAATTTTATTGTCCCATTGCGGTCCCATATCAATTTCATAGTTAGTGATTTTTTTTTTATCGGGGGCTCTGGAGTTGTCCGCGGCATATAAATTGACATGAGTCACTACAGACTGCTTGGCTAAACATTGCATTTGTATTGTTCTAGAAGATATGTGGATCCCTCATTCCATACTTGGGCACTTTTTGGATCACGGGTTCACGACCTGGTAGGCTGAAAATTAAGTATCTATTGTTCTGTATCCTACAAATAACACCCACACTTCCGCGATATACAGATTGTCACGCGGACCTGGGGACAAAGTTTGTATATAAAGTATGGAATGAGATTTTATACAACATATGTGAATCACTAATTGCATACTAATTGACAGGTGGACTCGGGCTGCTTTGCTGAACATTGGACTTTTATTGTGTTGTTGAGATCTCGTATCAATTTCATAGTTAGCGATTTTTTTTGATCGGGGGCTCTACGGCTGTCGGGATGGAAATTGGGCCTCTATTGTTCCACGTTGTACAAATACATTGTTCTACAACATATGCGGACCTATGGGTTGCTTGGCTGAAATTTGCATTTGTATTGTTGTAGAACATATGCAGAGTCCTCATTCCATACTTGGGCACTTTTTGGATTACGAGTTGGCGACCCGACGGGCTGAAAATTAAGTATCTATTGTTCTGTGTTCTACATTTCTCACCTTATCTTGACTTCACTATTAAATACTTGCCACATTTAATTTCCAAATAACAATAAAGGCTCTACAATGTAGTTGAAAAGTAATGTAGTGTTTATGGATTTCGCACGTTATCTTTAATTCACTTTGATTTCGTATCGAAGACAAAACTGCGTGTTTCTGGATTTCTCACCTTATCTTGACTTCACTATTAAATACTTGCCACATTTAATTTCCAAATAACAATAAAGGCTCTACAATATAGTTGAAAAGTCATGTAGTGTTTATGGATTTCGCACCTTATCTTTAATTCACTTTGATTTCGTACCAAAGACGAAACTGCGTGTTTCTGGATTTCTCACCTTATCTTTTTCCCAAGAAAAAATTTCTCAAATTTATATAAGGTATAAATTCATTTACAATGAGCAGCAGCAAGTTGAGTATGCATGTTCAGTGCGTTCGCCAAGAAAGTACCAATACATTCAAAATCCACAATGCTTCCAAGGGGAGAGAGCTAGGCCACTATAACAAGAGGCAGCCTGGAAGATGAAGCGTTTGGAGGCTTACAAAGTTGTCCTCAAGCAAACTGAAATGGCCATTAAAATTCGAAGATATTGATAGAGGAGATAGGGCTCTCCTTTCCTCCATCGCAGTGATAGACTGAGAGTCTCCCAACCACTTCGCTTAGAGCCCTCTTTGAGAGAGCATCTGCCTCAGTATTGTGTGATCTGGGGATATGGTGGAAGTTGATGTTGGTGAAGAGTTTGGACAACTCCTGCATTTTTTGCTTCCAGCCTAAAATATGGATGGATTGGAGACTGCAATTATGATTGATCCAGTCTATAATAACTCTCGAGTCTCTGAGAACATGGAGGTGGTTTAAAGACCAAAAGGAAGCAAGAGTGAGAGAAGCCCATAAGCCCATGAGTTCGGCTTTGGTGTTTGTACCCGCACCACAATTAATGAACCAATCCTCGACGGATGGGTTTTGAAGGTGCCTCCAGCCCCACAACATAATCCGGTTGACTGTGCCACACCGTCAAAACAAGCTAAGGTGTAACCTTCAGTCAAATTAAACTCCACATCTTTGTAAGGGAGGGCCTTAACAATAGACGGTTGCCAATGGAAGGTAGCCAAAATTCTATGAAAAACTGCAAAAGAGGAGGGAGATGCGTCCTCAAAAATCACCTTGTTGCCTTCTGTCCAGATCTGCCAGCAAACATAGGCAACCAATGAAAGCGGAGCAGTTTTTTCAAAATACCAAGAAGAGAAGCAATCTGAGATGGTGGCGCCGGTCTAGGAGAAGGAAAGGGAGAAATGTTGCAATATGCGGTTCCAGACCTCTTTTGTAAAATTACAATGTATCAATAAGTGATGGATGTCCTCGAAGGCTCGACAACAAAGAGAACATATCCCGAGGCCCTGCCAGCCTTTTTTACAGAGCACCTCCCAGGTGAGAGCTTTTCCATTAGCGCAGAGCCAGATAAAAAGTGTGTGTTTAAGTGGAAACGACCACTTCCACATCTGAAAGAGCCACGAAGGATTAGCATCAACGTCCAGTGCTGGTAGGAGAGCCGCGTAGATGTTTTTGACAGAGATGATGCCTGAGGCATCACCCCCGGCCCAGATGAGGGAGTCCTGCGCATCGGTGAGGGAGATTCCAGCGCGTTTTAATGTAGCCGTGAATGAATTCCATTCCAAGGCAATCGACCCGATAAGATGTAGGTCACTGCTGTGAAGGCAAAGGTCAGAGAGAGGGATGGCGCATGTCGCCACTTTCATCTTCGCCAGGAAACAGTGACTTAAAGAACCAAGATACGATCTAAGAGATAGAGAGAGAATCGAGTGGTCATCCAAACCGAGGATTTTATCCTTGCCAAGTTTGATCTCAGAACCCGATCCAGGCTTCCAACGGAGCCAGTGAAGGATCACCGGAGAGGAAGAAACCAGACCCTTCCAAAAGGGTGAAGCCCTCTTCTGTAGAAGATGTGTCTTTCGCAGCCAAAGAGGGAGGGGCAAAGAGCCTAGATACTTATCCATAATGACTCGGTGCCAAATGCTGTCATGAGTGACCGCTCTCCAGAAAGAACTAGCCAGTGGACAAGAAATTGAAGGAGAGTCTGCGAAGCAGAATAATGATCTTGTTGGGGATCCGTTCCAGGGTCATCCAATATACAACAAGACTTTCTAACACCGATTTGAAAAGGATAAGTCGTCCACCCAGGGACAACCATTTATTACACCAAGATCCTATTCTCCTTTCGAAGATTGCCACTAGCTAGCTCCAATCAGTAGAGGAGGAGGCTCCCGGCTTCAGCTGGTAACTAAGGTACCTGAAGCCTTTTTTCAAGTCAAAAAAAGAGAAGGGGATGGAGTCTTTGAGGAAAGAGAGCTCGGCCTCAGATAATCCCCAATAGTGGACAGTGGACTTAGAGGAATTAATGGACAGACCCGATATAGAACAAAAGAGCTGTAATAAGTCCAGAATCGCAAGCCACTCTGCTAAATCAGCTTTTGACATTAGAAGAATATCGTCAACAAACATGAGGTGAACGATCTTGATGAGATTTGAAACCTTTATGCCAGTGATGCGGTGCTCGGAGATTCTTTTAGAGAGGAGAAGGCTAAGGCCTTCCATAATTAAGATAAAGAGGTAAGGAGATAGTGGGCATCCTTGACGGAGCCCCCTCTCGCTTTTAAAAAATCTAGTCGCCTCCCCATTAATCAACACTGCGAAGTTATCACTAGTGACACAGGACATAATCCAGTCAGTGAACTTGTCACCAAAGCCCACTGTGTGTAGGATTAGTCTCAGAAACTCCAAATCAACGCTGTCAAAAGCCTTTTTGAGGTCTAATTTCATGACCAACGCCTGTTGATTTTCCTTTTTGATGCTGTGAATGCTCTCATGGGCTACACCGATGGCATCTTGAATTCTTCTTCCCTTTAAAAAACCGAGTTGTTCAGCTGAGAGACTCCTTTCCAGAAACAGCTTAATCCGGTTAGAGATAACTTTGGATATTACCTTGTAGATGAGGTTGCACAAGGAGATTGGTCTGTAGTCATTGAAGGAAATTGAATTGTTTTCTTTAGGAATTAATACCAGGAAGGTGGAGTTAAGGCTTCTAGAGATTTTACCTTTAATGCGAGAGTCCTCCACCATCTGGAGGAGATTCGATCCAACGAGATCGAAAAAGAAGGTGAAGAATTCTGTCGTCCAGCCATCGGGCCCTGGACTCCTCTCCTTTTTGAAATGGATCAAAATTTTCTTTAGCTCCAGAAGTGTGACAGGTTTGTATAGGTCAGTGGCTTCAGCAGCTGTAACCAACTTTGAAAAAAGATTGGCAGTAGAACATTTTACAGGTAGATTGTGGCTACTTCTGGCTTTTAATAGGTGTTCAAAATGAGAGGCAGCCTCGACTTTGATTGCCTCCTGTCCACGGAGAGTCCCATCACATTCACTTTCGATAGACCAGATTAATTTTTTGTTCCTGTTGTGGCTAGCCACTCTGTGAATTTTTTTTGAATTTGAGTCTCCCCATTTGAGTCAGGTCGCACGGCTACGAAGCCTCCATCATTTTTCTTCCTCACGCAGAAGGAATTCTCTACTTCTCTCCAGCGCCTTTAAAGTAACAGAATCCTCCAAAGACAGGGAGGCTAAGGTTGATGTTAAGATGAGTTGTGTGATCTCAGTCTCCAGTTTATTCAGTTTGGTCGCCTCCGTTGCCTTCTTATCTTTACTCCAAGCTTTTGAGTGCGCTTTTAGAACTTTCAATTTCCAAATGATTCTCAACTCTAGGTTTTCTTCTTTCTGAAAACATGGATCTGTCCAGGAAGAATGTATAAGAGCAGAGTAATTAGCGGAGGAGAGCCAGTGGTGATTGAATTTGTAGGGAAAAGGTTTGAGCAGGAGGGGAAGGTTCAATTTGAGGAGGATGGGAGCATGGTCGGAGAAGAAAGGAAGCTCAACCCACGAGGTTGGGAAACCTGTGGAAGATAATAATCCATCGGAGATTAAGAAGCGATCGAGTCGTCTGGCAATGGACTCAGAGCCGCTTCTCCCATTTCGCCAGGTAGGAACAAGTCTGGTCGACAATATATTGATGAGGTTCTTGGATGTAAAGAGGTCTCTGTAGAGGTTTTCACCTGAACCAGACGAAGAAGCTTCTCCCCAGTGTTCATCTGTTGATAGAGTGACGTTGAGCTCGCCGCCCAGTATGAGGTTTGGGATGGAAAGAATACCACCATTTGCAAGGTGAGTCCAGAATTGCGGCCTGTCCTGACAGGGGCCATAGACATTTAAAAATGCCAGCTCCTGGTTGGTAGCAAAGCATCTGCCTATCAACAAAATGCCTCCGCAAGTCATGAAGGGATTTAAATCAAAAAGACCTGGGTCCTAGGCCACCAGCAGGCCACCGGAGTTGCCAATGGAGTTTACAGCTGCTGTGACCCAAAGAGGGCAAAAAAGGTGCAAGAAATCTCTAGATTTTTTATCAGTGGCAAGGGTTTCTTGAAGAAAGATGACATCCGGTTTGGAGTGCTCTAGCAGTCTTCGGAAGGAAGCAGCCTTGAGGGTGCCTCTGATCCCTCGTATGTTTAAAGAGAGCACTATCATTACTTGGATCGTGCTATGGCCTTCATAGCTCTAAGGGCCTTTCCATCTTGTGCTGAGACGATCGGGACTGTAAGTTGAGTGCTTGAGCGTTCCTTCTTCTTTCAGGCACTTCTCCTCTGGAGTGGGGAGAGTTCAACACCTATACCTCGCGACCATGCAAAGGTTTTGTCGAGAGTTTCAGTATGGTGTGAAGAAGAAGTACCATCTTCTGTGGAAGGAGCGATGAGCTCTTTTCCCCGAAATACTGGTAACTGGGTGGCACTGTCCAGGAGAAACTGTGCAGAAGTCGAGGAGCCCAACACTGCCAAGAGGGTGTCCTCGTCTTCATCCGGCCTTCTATATCTAGGGAGTATCGCCGAGGGCTCTTCCGGGTCTAAGGGAGGGATAGGGGGACAGGGCTGTATGGTCGGCAGCGAAGATGGAAGTGAGGGCGAAGGGGGTGAGGGAGTAGGATCAATGATGGTACGTAGGGAGTTGTCAAGAGATGGAGCCAGGGGAAAGGGAGGCTGTGGCAACTCAGCTTCAGGAAGGGGAGGCTTAGGGAGGGAGGAGGAAGAGGACCAGTGGGAGCGATTGACGGTTTCCTTTTCAGTAGCGGTGAGTGAATTAAAAAGAGTGGGGAACAGTTGAAATAGATTAGACATCAGAGATTCAGGTTGTCCAGGTAAGGGCGGGGAGGGAGGATTGGGGGTGGTGTCCAAGAAAGCAAGGTAAGGGTCAGCATCCATAAAGGCAGGGGGGTTTAAAAGCAGGTCGACATCATCAGAGGGGTCGATCCAGGACTTACCAGGACAAGTTCAACGAAGATGGCCAGTCTCGCGGCACCGGTTGCATCGGAACGAGAGTCCAAGATAGTCCAGGTTTTGTAGTAGTTTCCTCCCTCTCCATTCGATCTCTAGAGTTTCCGACAAACCAGCAGTAATGTCCATCTCGACCAGTACCCTGCCCATTTTCCTCAAGGAGCCCGTGAGAGATTGAGTGTCAAAAGCTATGAACTTGTCGAGGGAGTCGCCTATAGCTCTAATACGCCAGAGATGGAGTGGAAGACCCGGGAGCAACACCCATAGATGTCTGTGCTGGAAGTAGTCAGTGTCTGGATTGAAAGCCATACGCCAGCGTTTGAGCATGAGGCTGCTTCCTCCAAAGACCCATAAAGAAGACAATAACAGTGAGGCGTCTTCGGGAGATATGCAGGAGAAGCAGAGCCAACCTTTTTTTAGGTACAGGACGTCTGGGCAGTAGCCTAGGATCGGAAACCACTTGAGCTTTATCCAGTCCTACAGAGGTTGTGAGCTCAATAGATATACGACATACCAGTGCACAGATGGACATCTTACAAAGGTCCTCTAAGCCCACTCCATCGCCCAACACTAATCGCTTGGATCTTTTGTTTGATTCCCACTCCTTGCGACCATAAGAAGCAACTTGGTGAGGGGATGGAGGGACTTTAATAACCTCCGGACAGGTAAGTCGGCTAGGACAGTTAGGAGGTAAGAAGGAAGTGGAGACAGGGAGGATCCTGTCAGTAGCAGGTGGAGAGGTTCTTGGAATAGGAGCTCTTGTCAGAGGAGGAGAGCCTATCCCAGCAGGGGACTCAGCGGGATCGGATAGGCAGTTTGTAAAGGGCTTGGAGGGAAGCGTCGGTAGCTTTTTTTCCAGGGAATCTATTTTATCGAAAAGTCCCACCTGTTTCCATATGAGTTCGTCTGCAGGGTGCATTAGTGTATTGGACAGAGGGTCCATTTTAAAAAGCTGAGGGGCCACTCCAGGCCCACTGTACAAAGCTGAGCAACGAATGGGAGGTTGCGGGCCAGTATAGAGGAGCGAAAAAGGGGTGAAAGATGCTGAAAAATACTTGATAGGTCAGTGGAACACGGGTTAGAAGAAACAAAGCAACCGAGCAAAGGAGTCATATGAGTCGCTGACAGGGTAGCTAGGAAGGCAGGTATCTGCAGCCAGGAAAAGGTCTCAGGTAGGGACTACGAGGATCTAAAGGTCCTGGTTCCTGGTTCGCCTCCATGGTTACTGGTCAGTTGGAGTGTAAACTCAACTTCAAAGTGAAAAATCAAACTCTCTCACCTTATCTTGACTTCACTATTAAATACTTGCCACATTTAATTTCCAAATAACAATAAAGGCTCTACAATATAGTTGAAAAGTCATGTAGTGTTTATGGATTTCGCACCTTATCTTTAGTTCACTTTGATTTCGTACCGAACGAAACTGCGTGCTTCTGGATTTCTCACCTTATCTTGACTTCACTTTGATTTCGTACCGAAGACAAAACGGACCTACCATCTAGCCGCCTTGATCTTCAAAGCCGTGAACGACCATAAATACTAAAAAGAGAGTCCACAATATTATTGAAAAGTCACGTTCGATTTATGGATTTTAAAAACTCAAAATTAAATGTGAAAGTTTAGATAAAAATTAGAAGTTTTTTTTTTTTTTTTGGAATTTTTGCTGAATATATTTAGAGTATTTTTCTATAATTAATGGATAGTAAAGGAGTAAAAAGTTGATTTACAGATTTTAATAAAAAATAGTCGAACCCTAACTTTTCCAGTTTATCATACATACATCTTAACTCTATAATATCGTTCTTTTTATATCGTTCTTTCGTGGGAGGGAGGATGTGAAAGTTGTAAATAACTTAACCCTAAGCAAGAAAGTGAAAAATTCTCGAAGTTATGATGTGAAAGTTATTTTTGTAAATAACTTTTTTTTAGACTTATAAAGTACGCGAAATATAGTTGAAAATTTCCGACGGAAGAAGATGTAAAGTACGCGTGAACAGCGCGTCCGAACAGTTTTGTTTTATTTGTGTCTACCAAATCAATCTGATATTAACATTCTCTTCGTAGAGAATCCATCCCAGACGGACCACGGGAGACAAGAGGACTACGTGGTTTGCTTCGATTGTAAGCAACTGATGCTTATAAATATATTATTTTTCATCGCATTCATTTCAATGCATTTCTTCTAAGTCATCCATCCTCCCTCCCACGAAAGTGGGTAGTTCTTCGGTCTATTGATTAACCCTATAATATCGTTCTTTTTATATCCGTCCTTCAGAGTTGAGTGGAACAGTCATTTCCATTCTCTCCATTGCCCAATATTGGCCATGACAACCCTAACGAATATCTACTTCCGTGGAAGAGATTTCGGATGTTTTCTCCTCATCCTACTCTACATAAGTGCTGTGCTGCCGTTGATCATTACAATTGATGCAGAGATTCAAAATGATTATAGAAGTAAGTGCCGCAACGACAGCTACTATGCTGAAGGCAGTCATTTCCAGAGCAATCTGAATACAGTCTTGCATGGTCTGGTTCAAAACACTCCCCAAAGTAGGTTTAACACTTCTGTTTATGGCCAAAGTCCAAACCAAGTATATGGCCTCCTCCAATGTAGGGGAGACACAACAAAGGACCAATGCAACTATTGCTCCCAAGAAGCAAATAGTAGCATTCGACAATATTGTGGGAAGGCCTTCGGCGGTATTATTTGGTTAGATTTTTGCTACTTACGTTATAATAACTCTCCCTTCATCGGACAACTGGATACTGATAGTTGGTGGTGTAATTACGAGACAAATACAGTCTCCAGCCCGGAGGTCTTTCGCAGGGATCTTGCGGACCTATTAACTGATTTGTCAGCTAAAGCAGTGTATGGATCTAGTACTCTATATGCTTCCGGAACAGGTAATAACCTCAGTCCAAAGATTTCCGCTCTGGTCCAGTGCAGAAGAGATATGTCTACTGAGAACTGCAAAAGCTGTTTAACAGAAATAACAACTTATATTTTGAAAGAGTATTCTGGAAGTAAAGGAGTTCGGTGTTACGTGGGAAGCTGCATAGTGAGATATGAATTATATAGTTTCTTTAAGTCACCGTCCACTGCGGAAGCTCCAGCTAATAAGCCGGGGGGCACATCTTTGAGTAAGAGTACGCATTCAAACAAAATACCCACAATTTTAGGTATTGTTGTTGGCGGCGGCTTGCTTCTGGCGCTATTGGTATGCCTGTTTACAACTCGGAGAAAATTGAAGTCTGCAAAATATCGAAGGGGATACGAAGGTATTGCATATGATTATATGATCCCGTTTGCCATTCTTTGTTTTCTTTTGGCATTTTGACTAGCACATACCAATCTAAACGGGGTTCTGACCATATCGAAATCCAGGGGTGCATATGGTTAGACCCCGATTTACATGGGTATGTGCTATCGCCATATTCAGTACATCGTGTAGATTCAATACACTGCTATATAGATAGGCGCCAATTTACACAACATTTAGTTTTTGCCTCAGCTGTATTTTCTGATGTAGATGTTTGTTTTTCGATTGCATAGTTCATGAGCAAGTCGAGGAAGACACACTAGTCTGTGAGGATCGACAGATAGTGGCGTTTAAGATGGAAACATTGGTAGCTGCTACGGGAAATTTTCATGATGATAACAAGCTGGGAGAGGGAGGATTTGGCCCTGTGTACAAGGTAACATAGGCTAAGAAAGCTGGTACCAGTTTTTAGAAACTTAAATTAGAGTAATAGGCTCACCGAACCCTCGACATTTGGATGTAAATTATTAGTTTGAAAATAAAAATAGAGTAGAAAGACAATTATCCTTAAATACTTCCTAAAATCTTCAAACGGATCTTTTGCCTTACTCTCTCAGGGAGCTATTCATGATGGAAAAGAAATAGCTGTGAAGAAGCTGTCCTTAACTTCTGTGCAAGGAGAAAAAGAATTTATGACTGAAGTCAAGCTTGTCGCCAAAATTCAGCACAGAAATCTTGTGAAGCTACTCGGCTGTTGTGCTGAGGGATTAGAAAAGTTGCTTGTATACGAGTACCTACCGAATAGCAGCCTCGATAAAATTCTATTCGGTGAGTCGCTTCCATTTTATTATTTATGTAGATAAAAAGTATTGATGTCAGGATAATTAATTAGTGTCCTGCATGGATACAGATCCAATCAAACGCAAAGAGCTTGATTGGCAGAAGCGTTACAACATCATACTGGGAGTGGCACGTGGGCTTCTTTA
>ML779896.1:643228-658883 GCA_009831015.1 Picea engelmannii | reverse complement strand
AAGAGTTGTAAGATTCAATCAATAGTCCAAATTTCAAACTTCAAAGGTAAATTGCCATATAATGTTCATAACTTCATTGTTTACAGAATAAGATAAAATAAAGAGTCAAGACAAAGTACTAAGTTCTAGAGACTACTTCTAAACAAGGAACAAAAAAAGAAATCTACTGTATAGTACCGAGTACTAAGTACTATGCTCTAAGTTTTCCTCTTTCCATGAGAAACTTCTAGTTTCTTCTCCCATGATCTTTGAAGAAGAGTAGTAGGAGTAGGTGGAAGTGTTCATGGAACACGACCAACAACTGAATGCCCCCCACGTGACAATGGACGATGTGAATACAAAGACAACATTGATGCATTTAGAATGCTGCTAGTGGATGGAGGTGGCATGTCTCCTTTAGGAATATGATCACCATCATATTCACCCAAAAGTTCCGCTTTCAAGCATGATTATGAGACGTTTTAAGGAAATGAGCGTTTTTAAGGTACGAAGCGTTTTTTTCCCTAAGGAGCGTGTTCCCAAAAATGCTCCTAGAAGGGAGCATTCAGAGAGCACCCTAGAGAGCGTTCTCCTTGAACACTCCCTTCGGGGGTGCGCTTCAGGAGCGGGAGCGAGGGGGAGCCCTCCCCCACAACTTAGCTTTTAACTAAATAATAAATATATATATATTTAAATTAAATTTATTTTTTAATAAAAATATAATTAATAATTTATTGAAAATAAATACATAAAAAATACAAAATACCATTAAAAAAAAATCCCTAACCAAAACATGTTTGAAGTAATGCTTATAATCAGTTAAATATGATTTAACTAAAATTAAGATATATGTAAAATTCTTGCCAATAAATATTCTATATGATGATGATGGTGATGATTAACTTCCACTAAGACCGAATTGGTCTATCGTACCTTAAGAGGGTAAGTGATTACTTGCGGTTATTTAGAATTTTGCTTCTGTGCTCGAAAAGCATTAAGAGAAGCTTTCCAAGATCGTCATACTTTTGTTGGTAGTGTGACGAATATTTTGAAAATGAAATCTAATATGGGTATAGGCTCGACAATCTAAGAGAAAGTGTTTTTCATCTTCAACCTTCTTAATGTCACAAAGGTGACACACTCTTTCATCCCATGGTGTTTTAGGAATTGACCAACGCCCGATTTCACTATGGAGCTCATGAGAATTTGTTCTTATCTTAGCAATGCTTATTTTTTTCTTTACACTTCACAAAATAGATAGACAATTTTGATCTTCTAGATTAGGGTTGATTACATCCTTATAATACCTTAATTTTATTTTTTCCTCTAACTCTTTATCACACCACATTTTCTCCTTAAATTTTGATTTGAAGTTTTTTTAATAATATATTTTTTATGCAAAATGGCGTCTTCCATGATTCCCCAATAGTTTAGCCAAGACCGGGCATCTTTATGCCATCCTCGCTTGAGTCTATGGTGGTTATGAATCGATTTTGAAGCAATTTTAGGAAGCCTCTTGTCTTCCATGTTGTTTAACTTGTTCTTATACATTAGGTATCTAGTCATAGCCATGCTCTCAATGGGGGAGAGGCTTATTTCTAAGAGTAGGATGGGATAGGGCATATTTCCTTTAACTTTGAGATTATAGGTTATAAAATTCTTTTGTATTTTCTCTATCTTTCTCCAGGATTCACGAGAGATACTACTACCCTAGACTTCACATCCATAAAGAATAACACATGTAACGAGTCTCAAAGAGGAGTTTCTTATTATCCCAACTCCAAAGATCCTCTAATTTACAATTCTTTTCAAGCCCATAATAAGCTTTTCATCCTCCAATAATCTTTTTCTCAATACTACAATTCCAATTGAGCTTGTGGTGAATATAATTCCAAGATGTTTGTATGAAGTCATTTCCTCCAAGTGGAATTAAGTGGAGTTTTCTTTTATACTAGAAAAAATATCATATAAATGGCATGTTATACTTAATGCTTATAATCAGTTAAATATGATTTAACTAAAATTAGAATATATGTAAAATTCTTGGCAACAAATTTCTATTTAAACTTCATATCTTATGAATTAAGTGGAATTTTCTTTTATACCGTAGAAAATATCGTATGAATTACATGTGTGCAAAGAAGAAATATCATATGAATTGCATTTGTGCAAAGAAGTTATTCCATTACATATATATAAAATGTTGACATCATCAAAATGAAACTACATGTAACTGGATATACCTTACCCTTCGTTATTCGAACCCGTAACAATATCCCTGAGGAGGAGTAAACACTCACACTGAAGCCCAAACTGTACGAACATGAAATAAACAATATTACATTAATGCAGTCATGTTACAAGTGTAACATGAAACCTAACGATATTAGATTCATGAAACCTAACATGAAACCGAACGATATCACATTCATGAAACCTAACGAATCAGTATCACCTAGGTACCAATTCAATACTAGAAGAATAGGCGTTAGATGGAGGAGCAGGAACCAGATCCGATGAAGAGGATGATGTGGTTGCAGAAGCACGTGACAACCCAGAGAAAGAACTGCTGTAACTCATGTTAATTCGGCCATCAGAATTGGCGAAAAAAGGGTTTGTGAGGTCCGGTAACGGGACAGAATGAGATGAAAGCATCAGAGTGACTATAGACATCGGCGGACGAAGCGATGAGTCTACTTGTGTACACAAAAGACCAATATGAATGCATCTCAACGCTTGCTCCTCATCGCAACTTTCAATTGTTGCTACTGGATCAACAATCTCAACATTATTTCCTCCTTCGTATGATCTCCATACCTGCATAATCACAACGGTTAGTCATTTCGAGTATAAGCTATATATATACATGATGGACGCAGATCCATGAGACCGGCCTTAATTTAATTTTCGCGAGTACAGAAGTCAAATAGATAAGGAATCTATATCGAAATAGATGAGCAGTGAAATCTCTGATCTCATATTTCGCTAACCGTTTATAGATGAATTAATAACAAGGCCGTAGATATGCTCCGTAGGAAATACAACAGAAACATTTTCTCACCCATCGTAAAAGATTCTGCATTTCAGGTGACAAATTATAGTCCATGTTCTTCCTTCCCGTGACAAGTTCCAGGAGAAGAACGCCAAAGCTATAGACATCAGCTTTTGCCGTTAATTGGCTATGCATAGCATACTCTGGTGCCATATACCCGCTGCACATACATATTAGTATATCAAAGATTATATAATAAGGAAAAAATTAAGAATTGGGTAATGATAAAGTGAAAGTTAYTTGCAAAGGAAWCTGYAGTGCTATATTTAAGAAAGTGAAAGCTTAACCGAGACTGTAAATTCCCATAAACAAAGATGGCCTAAAMTRCARTKMTAATATTTTCAATTCTCTTGAAATGAAATCATCTATAGCTTTTGAAAGTGTGTGGAGGATGATTTTCTTGAAATCTTACGGAGTTCCAGCCACTTTTGTCAAGGTGCTRACGTAACTCTCATTGTCAGGAAAAAGTTTTGCYAAGCCGAAATCTGCTATCTTAGGATTCCATTTTTCGTCTAATAAAATATTGCTTGCTTTRATATCCCGATGAATAATCCTGGGTTGAGAATCCTCGTGAAGATAAAGAAGCCCACGTGCCACTCCCAGTATGATGTTGTAACGCTTCTGCCAATCAAGCTCTTTGCGTTTGATTGGATCTGTATCCATGCAGGACACTAATTAATTATCCTGACATCAATACTTTTTATCTACATAAATAATAAAATGGAAGCGACTCACCGAATAGAATTTTATCGAGGCTGCTATTCGGTAGGTACTCGTATACAAGCAACTTTTCTAATCCCTCAGCACAACAGCCGAGTAGCTTCACAAGATTTCTGTGCTGAATTTTGGCGACAAGCTTGACTTCAGTCATAAATTCTTTTTTTCCTTGCACAGAAGTTAAGGACAGCTTCTTCACAGCTATTTCTTTTCCATCATGAATAGCTCCCTGAGAGAGTAAGGCAAAAGATCCGTTTGAAGATTTTAGGAAGTATTTAAGGATAATTGTCTTTCTACTATATTTTTATTTTCAAACTAATAATTTACATCCAAATGTCGAGGGTTCGGTGAGCCTATTACTCTAATTTAAGTTTCTAAAAACTGGTAGAAGCTTTCTTAGCCTATGTTACCTTGTACACAGGGCCAAATCCTCCCTCTCCCAGCTTGTTATCATCATGAAAATTTCCCGTAGCAGCTACCAATGTTTCCATCTTAAACGCCACTATCTGTCGATCCTCACAGACTAGTGTGTCTTCCTCGACTTGCTCATGAACTATGCAATCGAAAAACAAACATCTACATCAGAAAATACAGCTGAGGCAAAAACTAAATGATGTGTAAATTGGCGCCTATCTATGTAGCAGTGTATTGAATCTACACGATGTACTGAATATGGCGATAGCACATACCCATGTAAATCGGGGTCTGACCATATGCACCCCTGGATTTCGATATTGTCAGAACCCCGTTTAGATTGGTATGTGCTAGTCAAAATGCCAAAAAAAAAACAAAGAATGGCAAACGGGATCATATAATCATATGCAATACCTTCGTATCCCCTTCGATATATTGCAGACTTCAATCTTCTCCGAGTTGTAAACAGGCATACCAATAGCGCCAGAAGCAAGCCGCCGCCAACAACAACACCTAAAATGGTGGGTATTTTGTTTGAATGCTTACTCTTACTCAAAGATGTGGCCACCGACTTATTAGCTGGAGCTTCCGCAGTGGACGGTGACTCAAAGAAACTATATATTTCATATCTCACTATGCAGCTTCCCATGTAACACCGAACTCCTTCACGTCCAGGATACTCATTCAAAATAGAAGTGGTTAGTTTTCTTAAACAGCTTTTGCAGTTGTCAGTAGACATATCTCTTCTGCACTGGACCAGAGCGAAAATCTTTGGACTGAGGTTATTAGTTGTCCCGGAAGCATATAGAGTACTTGATCCATACACTGCTTTAGCTGACAAATCGTTGAATAGGTCCTCAAGAGACCTCTCAAAGACCTCCGGGCTGGAGACTGTAATTGGCCCGTAATTACACCACCAATTCTGAGTATTCAGTTGTCCAATGAAGGGAGAGTTATTATAACGTAAGTAGCACAAATCTAACCAAATAATACCGCCGAAGGCATTCCCACAATATTGTCGAATGCTACTATTTGCTTCTTGGGAGCAAAAGTTGCATTGGTCCTTTGTTGTGTCTCCCCTACATTGGAGGAGGCCATATACTCGGTCTGGACTTTGGCCATAAACAGAAGTGTTAAACCTACTTTGGGGAGTGTTTTGAACCAGACCATGCAAGACTGTATTCAGATTGCTCTGGAAATGACTGCCTTCAGCATAGGAGCTGTCGTTGTAGCACCTAAATCTATGATCATTTTGAACTTCTGCATCAATTGTAATGATCAACGGCAGCACAACACTTATGTAGAGTAGGATGAGGAGAAAACATCCAAAATCTCTTCCACGGAAGTAGATATTCGTTAGGGTTGCCATGGCCAATATTGGGCAATGGAGAGAATGGAAATGACTGTTCCACTCAACTCTGAAGCACGGATATAAAAAGAACGATATTATAGGGTTAATCAATAGACCGAAGAACTACCCACTTTCGTGGGAGGGAGGATGGATGACTTAGAAGAAATGCATTGAAATGAATGCGATGAAAAATAATATATTTATAAGCATCAGTTGCTTACGATCGAAGCAAACCACGTAGTTCTCTTGTCTCCCGTGGTCCGTCTGGGATGGGAAGAGAATGTTAATATCAGATTGATGTGGTAGACACAAATAAAACAAAACTGTTCGGACGCGCTGTTCACGCGTACTTTACATCTTCTTCCGTCGGAAATTTTCAACTATATTTCGCGTACTTTATAAGTCTAAAAAAAAGTTATTTACAACTTTCACATCATAACTTTGAGAATTTTTCACTTTCTTGCTTAGGGTTAAGTTATTTACAACTTTCACATCCTCCCTCCCATGAACGATATTATAGGGTTAAGATGTATGTGTTAATTGGGTTTTATCATTATCTCAACGAAAGGAAAACCATCAACTTAATCCTTGAATTTTGCATATTAAAGTTGTTTTAAATGTATTTTGTTTAGTCGCAGTCCGAAAAAAAAAAGTGTGATTTGTTAAAAGATTAATTTGATAATAAATTATTTTAAAATTTTATATAAATTAAAATAAATAATTTAGATTTTTTTTTTCAACTTAAAAGTTAGTTCAATTGGTCTTGAGTAAGATGTGAGATTTTCATAATGATAAACTGGAAAAGTTAGGGTTCGATTTTTTTTTATTAAAATCTGTAAATCAACTTTTTACTTCTTTATTATCTATTAATTATAGAAAAATACTCTAAATATATTCAGCAAAAATTCAAAAAAAAAAAAAAAAACTTCTAATTTTTATCTAAACTTTCACATTTAATTTTGATTTTTTAAAATCCATAAATCGAACGTGACTTTTCAATAATATTGTGGACTCTCTTTTTAGTATTTATGGTCGTTCACGGCTTTGAAGATCAAGGCGGCTAGATGGTAGGTCCGTTTCGTCTTCGGTACGAAATCAAAGATGAGGTGAGAAATCCAGAAACACGCAGTTTCGTCTTCGGTTCGAAATCAAAGTGAATTAAAGAAAATGTGCGAAATCCATAAACACTACATGACTTTTCAACTATATTGTAGAGCCTTTATTGTTATTTTGAAATGACTTAAATTATATAAAATTTTAAATTATTATTATAAAATTATGTAATAAAAAAATACTAATAAAATATTATTCACATACCTTATTTATATAAAAAAAAATGAACATGTATGTTTTTTGTTTTTTTAATGAACATTTTAATAATCAATTATAAATTCATAAACTTAAATTATTTTAATTTTTATTATAAATTCATAAACTTAAATTATTTTAATTTTTATTATAAATTCATAAACTTAAATTATTTTAATTTTTATTATAAATTCATAAACTTAAATTATTTTAATTTTTATTATAAATTCATAAACTTAAATTATTTTAATTTTTATTATAAATTCATAAACTTAAATTATTTTAATTTTATTATATTATTATAGAAAATAATTTCTAAATTATTTATTTATAAAAATAATAATCAAAATGCTCTCACCCATACATTATTAATTAAAAATTAAAAAGAAACTCCACAATATTGTTGGAAAGTCATTTTCACACCTTATCTTTACTCGACTTTGATTACTTACTTAAAAACCCCCCAAAGTCTCACGGGCCTACCATTACCTCATCTTTACTTGACTTTCATTACCTACTAAAGCCCTCAAAGTTTCAAAGGCGTACCATCTGCATGCCTTCATCTTGGATGTTGTGAATGACCATAAATATTAAAAAGAGGCTTTACAATAGTTTTGGAATAGTATTTATGGATTTTGAAAGATTGTATTATAGTTGTCAAAAAATTTATAATTGAAACTTGATGATATAGATTTATGATATGATTATTTATATGGATGGATACACCTCTTCCCTATTCGATATAAATTGTATGATTGAGATTAGATGGAAGGGGTTTATATGTATGGAGGGTGTTACTTTTCTCTTTTTTTTTTTTAATTTTTAATCCTTTAAGTTAATAAATGAATACATATTTTTAAGAAAAATAGAAAGCAAATATATATATTTAATATATAAATATTGATTTTGGAAACGTTTAACTAGGAAAACTAACAAAATTTAAAGTTTTACCACTTTATTCTTTATTGTATTAACATTATCATTTTATTCACAAAACTGTCATAACAAGAGGATGAAACTACATTATATCATAATGTTCAAAAATTCTAAGAGGAAAGAACCCAAAAATCCAAAATCCCTAACCCTAGAAGCTAAGGTGGCAAAAGGATTATGGGTCCAAGGGAGCCTAGTTGGTAGACCAACTTTTTAGGGCTATAATTTTCTCATACGAACTCCATTTGGGGTATTCTTTATCTCATTATAAAGATATTGATAGTATTTATAAAAAAGGGGGTCCAAAGAGGGGATGTCTTTGGATTCTACCCTACTTGAAATGAAAACCCATAAATATTGTTTAGTACTTGAAAAATATGCCAAAATTTTTGGACCTAAAAATTGTTGTAAATATGACTATATGTTTTAGGATTGGATTTGAGATTATGGAAAATGCAAATGGCCACCTAGATCATCCTTTCTTGTTATTCATTTTCTTTCTCCTTCTTCTCTCCCACGTGTTTTTCAACTTCTCATTCATTTCCTTCTTCTTCTTCTTACCCTCCACCTTCCTCCTCCTCTTCTTCTTCTCATCATTCCTCTTCCTCTTTATCCCCTCTTTTTTTCTTCAATTCTTCTTCCTCTTCCTCCTCTATCTCTTGCATCTTCCCTACCCTATCTACCCTCTCTTCCCTCCTATATTCTCTTCTTTCCCCATTTTTCCCTCTTCCCTTCACTCCCCTCACTTCCTTTAGACTTGTAGAATACCTCATTGTACCACATATCATTTCCCATCACTCCTAATTGGAGTCTCAATGTTGGGGCATAATGTGTAGAATCACCTTCTTATGTTGTTCTAGAATTTTGATCCAATCATTGGTAGAAATGGGGGAGTACCCTTGATATATCCTAAAGTTACTTCTTTCTCTTGACACACTAGAACAAGTTTTTTTGATGAAGCTCATATTGGATTTATCATAGGGGAAAGATTGTGTGTGGTGTTGTCTTTACAATTTATTTAAAACAAGGTAAAGATAGGTTAAGTTGTGGTTTTTGGAGGTGAGCAAGAATCCAAACAACAAGGGTTTTTAGCAAGTTTCATCCATAGCAATGATCTTTTGAACATTGGGTACCATGATCTAGTTTTACTTGACAAATAATTATAAGAACATAAACAAATATATGATAAGGATAAACTAATAAGAACATAAACAAATATATGAAATCAATTCCAGGTTGTTGTGTAAAACCTCTTGCAACTAACCTTGCCTTGTGCTTCTGCACATTTCCTTCTACATCATGTTTGGTTTTATAAATCCACTTGACACTTATCACATCCTTTTCTTTAGGTACATCAACCAATTTCCATGTCTGATTGTTCTCTATGCATTTGATTTCTTCATCCATGGCTTGTTCCCATACATCATCCTTGACAACTTCTTCAAAAGTTAAAGGATCATCTATTTTTGAAAACAGAGAAAAGACTGAAAATGAATTTGTTGTGTCAACATTATAGATGTCACACAGACTTGTTGTCTTTCTTGGTAATAGACTTGATAATGTTGGATCTAGATATGTAGAACTACTTGGAATGTTTGTTGGTGTTTGATGCGCTCTAGGTGTGGATTTCACTGGAGTAATTTGTGTTGCACTTTGTGTCTATGTTCTAGGTGTAGAAGGAACTGCACACTGAATTGTACATGGTGTTTCAACCTCTTCATATTCTATGTCATCACGCTCAATAGGATCAATAATATTTCTATGCTTCCATCCCATGCTTCATTTTCCACATATTGATCACAACTGATTATGAATTTTCTTGCAATAGGATCATACATTTTGTATGCTTTTGTATCTTTAGACTATCCAACAAATATACATTTTTGTCCTTTGTTATCTATCTTCTTTTTCAACTCATCTGGAACATGTGCATATGCAACACAACCAAAAAATTTTAAGTGTGTCACATTAGGCTTCATACATCTCCAGGCTTCTTGAGGAACCTTGTTTCTCACACTCTTTGTAGAACATTTGTTCATGATGTATACTGCAGTTGCTATTGCCTCAACCCAATACTCATTTGACAAATGTTTGGTTTCCAACATACTGCGCACCATTTCCTTGATGGTTCAATTATTCCTTTCTATGATACCACTATGCTGTGGCATATACCGCGCAGTGAATTGCTTGTAGATGCCATGGAATTTACAAAAGTTCTGAAATTCTCTTGAAAAATATTCACCTCCTCTATCAATTCTTAGAACCTTAATGTAATAACCGCTTTACTTCTCCACAAGTGATTTGAACTTCTGAAAACATCCCAATGTGTCAGATTTGTGTTTTAGGAAATAAATCCATGTTTTTCTTGAAAAATAATCACTGAATGTAAGAAAATAAGTACTTCCTCCTATAGAAGGTGTTTGTATTGGTCCACAAATATTTGAATGCACAATTTCTGATGGATATTTTTCTTTGTATGACTTTACAATTGGAAATGATTCTCTATGTTGCTTCCCAAAGATGCAACATTCACATATTTTTTCTGGTTTTTCAATTAATGGAAAGTCTTTCACCATATCCTTTGTATGTAGTAGCTT
Organism: Picea engelmannii; assembly: GCA_009831015.1. Classification (NCBI taxonomy): domain Eukaryota; kingdom Viridiplantae; phylum Streptophyta; class Pinopsida; order Pinales; family Pinaceae; genus Picea; species Picea engelmannii. The sequence continues at coordinate 648,532 of ML779896.1, read as the reverse complement.
TAGAGCTCCAAATTTTAGATGTCCAGATCTAAAATGCCATATCTAGGATTCATCCTATACTTCATATTGGAATGATTCCTGCATCTCTGTGTCATTGTCTTCTTCTTTTTTGGTACTGCGCGCACTACCTTTTCCTTTTTTATAACTTCCCACACTTACTGTTTTTCTTTCTGTTTTGAATGCAGTGTCAGATTGTGCATCTTTTGTGTCATAGACAACTTGTGTTGTTTTCCTCTTCATAGCTGGCTTCAATGCTAATGGAAACATTTTGTTTCTTGTCAACTAGATTCTTGCAACAACATGATTGCTTGGATATCTATCCATAATCACACAATGATATCTTCCATGTAGATTCTATATCCTTTCTATAACCATTGTCATGTGCTCATCAAATTATGCTTTAGACCAGAAACATAATATACATCAGGACTAACTTCCCCCCCCCCCCTGCTTAGTTAGAATGTTTATACTGAATTTTCCTAAGACAGTGACTTGGATATCTATTCCAAGTGTAACTTTAGTTTGGACTGGCTTATCCAAATAAGAAAACAATTCCAAGTTTCATGTCATGTGATTACTACAGACTAAATCTAGATACCATATGTCACATGGAATTTCTTGAGCAACATTGCATTCAACTGGGGAAATTATAAGTATTTATTCAATGCACGCCATAAACATAGGGCTGTTGGGACTATTTGCGATGCATGAGTGGTCTTGACCTTGCTTGTTCTGATTATATTGTCTCTTTTTGCACTCATGTGCATAATGTCCATACTTTTTACAATAATGGCACTGAATCTTTGATTTATCAAATTTATGATTACTTGACTGACTGTTATTTGTATTTTGACCTCTTCCACTAGTATTTCTAGGACTACTTCTATATCCACCTCTACAAAAATCCTTCCTCTGCCTCTAAAATTAGCTCTCCCCTTTCCTCTTCCATGGCTTATAGATGACTGGGTGGAAAATGCATTATCTAATGACATATTTTTATCTATTTAATCTAGGTTCATGATTAATGAGGGTGACTTGTAGATCTTCTAGACTAAATTGACTCGGATCTTTGTTCTCTTCTAAAGTCACAACAAGGGTGTCAAATTTAGGAGGGAGAATCCTAAGTACCTTCTCAACAACCTTTCTATCCTCTTTGGTTTCTCCATGAGACTTACTCTGATTTATCGGGCCAATAACATGGGTGTAAAAGGAATCTACTAAATATGTGTCTTTCATTGATATAGTTTCAAAATCTCTTCTAATAATTTGTAGTTTTGAAGTATTGAATTTGTCCATACCTTGATAAGAGGTTTTTAATATGTCCCATTCTTCCTTGGCTTGTTTTGCTAATGCAACTCTTGGGAATATGCTCTCATGTATTGCTTGATGTATGTAAAACATCGACTTTCCATCCTTCTTCCTTTGATCTTTCAAAGCATCATTCTTAGCTTGTGTGAGGGCATTGTACACTACCTGATTTGCTGGGTACACATAGCCATTCTCAAATATCTCCCATACATATTGAATCTAAAATAAAGCCTTCATGGTCAAGGACCATAACTCATAATTCTTTCCTATAAAAATGAGAGGTTTCATATTTGAAGTAGAAGCCATGATTTCTAATTTCTCCTTACAACATAGCTACTGCTCTTGAAACTTACTCTGATAAAAATTGTTTTCATAAACCTGCTCTGATACGAGATCTTGGATCTACAACGCACAAACAAACTCTACACAACACAATTGCAAAGACTGCACAATTCAATTATTCACCATTGACTCTAAGGACTTACCGCGTAGTTCACAGACTGCTCAATATTATGTGTGCTATGATAATAACACTAAACGAAAATAATTTCTTGATACTGAGCTACTCTTTAACTCATAAACTCACAAACATAGCAAATATTCATAAATATGCATGAATTTGCCAACACACAAAAAATACTTGATATATATTAAGAACTTGGGTGTTGTGCGCTAATACAGAATACAAAACTATGTCAAGCTTCGGCTCCAACAACTTTTGAACAAACTTTCGGAAACTTGCAAAAAATAGAGCTTGAGCTCTCAGACTTCTTCAACTCCTCACAGCTGCTGTTGCTTCTAACTATCGACTATGTTATTTTAGTTCTGTGTGTATCGACTACCTTCAGACTTAGATATATAAAGATAAGGATTGAGACTTCCTGTAGAAGCTAACCGACTTAACATTTAAGACAACAATTAATTCGACTGACTTTTATCTACCCAATAGAGCTCGAGAAAGATAAAGATCGACTCATTAATAACTCTCCTGCTTGTTGACTGACAAAACTAAGTTTGAACTGGCTGATTCAGCGGAGACGTAAAACTCATCGACTTATAATGAATATTTCCAATAGGATTATGGTGACATATGACATCAATGGTGTCAAAAGAGTTGAAAGCAAGAAGAAATATTTCTAGCAATTTGTTGTCAATAATTGTTTTCTATATATGAAATTTTCAGCATACCATACAACAGAGTTTAGTGCCCAGCAATGGTCATGCCCAACAAAGAGAATGCTCTATGTTTTTATCAGCAGTACCCAACAAAGAAATATGTGCATTTTTTCCTCAGAGTATGGTGACATATGACATCAATGGTGTCAAAGAGTTGAAGGCAAGAATAAATATTTTTGACATTTCCCCGTAAATAACATTGTTGAGACTGAAAACTAGCAATTTTTTGTCAATAATTGTTTTCTACATCCACACAATGTCATTAATGCCCTAGCCTAAGCAACATGATTCCAAAATTGTTGAAGAATGATTTTTTTTTCTAATGACTCTAACTAATCAACTATTCAAGATGTAGAAGGGGCACAACTGCACTTTAAAAAATTGGAATTGACACCAGAAACATGAGAAAGTTACAGATAGCTCTACTTTGTGTTAGGGGCCAGGGCACACAATCTGGCTGCACTGATGATAAGAGGGTATGTTACAGATAGCTCTACTTTGTGCTAGGGGCCAGGGCACACAATCTGGCTGCACTGATAATGGATAGATTTAGACTTTATGGAAAACTGAGAATAGCTTGTTCGAATATGCCAGTGAACATCAACTTAATAAGACTGATTCCCATCGGGAATAGTATATTGAAGTTACAACACAATTAACCTATGTATCTACCACACGAATGCTATCATTGGATCCTGAGGGGTCAATATCATGACGCATAAACATGAATAGGGAAATTCCATTGTCTCGTGCATTTAGTTGTGAGGAGTTTGATATAAAATAGAAAATCTGTAAAACAAAAAATTCAACATCAATTGCTTACCCCTGTTGAGGACAACCATAATCATAAAAAAGCAGAATTGATAAAATCCATACCTATGGAAGAGAATCCCAAGAAAGGGAATCTTCCCCCATACCTTTCTAAAGAGCAGCCTGGAATTATGATCTTGGTCAGTGCACTATTGGTGAATCAATCTGCATAGGTGAAATTAATTCTTTAGTTCGACATGAAGAATAATTGCATAGATGAAATTAATTATTAATAAATTTTTTATGAATAATATATTAATAAAAATGTTAATTCCAACCTCTCCTTCTAATATGTTAATAAAAAAGTTAAAACTCGTTACGGCAAAGATCGAGTCAAATTCACATAGAATTTTTAGATTAAAATAATTTTAAAAAATTGTGTAATAAAAAATAAAAAATAAAAGAAAAACAAAATAAAACCATTTAAAAAAAATAAAAATAAACAATTAAAAATATAAATATTAAAAAAATTAAAATACATAATTTAAAAAAAAAAAAAAAAACATTTAAATAAACAATAAAATAATATAAACATTAAAAATATCTTTAAATTACACAATTTTAAAATATATATAAATAAATAAATTTGCACTTGAAAGGCATCCTACCCATCTCCATGGCTATGAATTTTACATCTTGGGAGCAGGGTTATGGAATTATAATTCAAAAACAACTTAGAAGCAAATGAACGTTCTAGTGAATGGTTGGCCACAAGAGTAGTTCCAATGAATGGTAGCTAAAATATGTGATTTCTTATCATAGTAATTGCCTCAATTTTTGTCGGTTCTTTTTCATAAATGGAGATGGAGTGAAACTAAAGGAATTATTGCCTTATGAAACTAAACCAGTTAAGCCAAATACCCGAGGTGTTACCTTAAGCCAAGTTGTTATACTAAATCAGATTGGAGATGGTTAGAAAAAAAAATTGAGCCTAGAATTACAAATTGGAGCCACATATGGTTAAGTCTAGGAGGTAGGGTAATATTGGTCAAATCAGCACTGGAAAGCATTCTAGTGTATTGGCTATCCTTAGCTAAAATACCAAAAGGTACACTAAATAATATAAGAAGAAGAATGTTCAGCTTTCTATGGACGAGAAACAAGATAAAAGAAGGAGTACATCTGATTAGTTGGAAAAAGTTAGCCAAACCAAAGAAGGTGGGTGGGTGAGGAATCAAAAACATTTTTATTTTTGGAAAAGAACTAGCAACAAAAAGTTTGTGGAGGCGATTAATGGTGCCTAGGCTTTGGCATGAGGTAATACTTAAGAAATATCTCAGGAAGAAATCGGTTGAGGCCTGGTTTAGGGAAGGAAAGAAAAATTGGGCTGGAATATCAAATATCTGGAGAGCTCTCACTTCGTCATACATCATAGTGGCAGAGTGGTTGGCTTGGAAACCAGGAAATGGGAAAGATATTAGAATAGGCTCAGATCCAATGATTGGGGCACATAGGTATTACAGATTGTCAAAGGATCTAATACAAAACTTGAAGGAGTAGGGCTTTGAGCATCTAGCACAAGCAAGAGAAAGGCAACAGGAAGGCTTGAGACAAACAACCTGGAAAGAGGCTAAGACTTTAGGCTTGGAAGGTGAACAACTATTGGAATGGAATAACTATGTGAAGGGCTTAATAGAATCTAGAATGGAATAACTTTCGATTCACAAAAGTGTGAGATAAGAAAAGAAGGTTCGGGGAAATTGGTTGCTACAACTGCAAGAACTTCAAGCAACATATATGTGTTAAGAGAAATTGGAAATGAAAAGTGTTGTCTAGGAAAGGAAGATGAAAGTTGGCTATGGCATAGAAGAATGGGTCGCATGCATTTTGATAACCTTGTCAAAGTCAACAAAAGAGAAGTAGTCACAAAAATGCCCCAGATCACGAAACCAACCAACACTTTATGCAAGCATTGCCAACAAGGAAAACAAACAAAGACCAGGTTCAAATCAAAGGAATATTCAACAACAAAACCACTGGAAATTGTGCATACTGATCTAGTTGGACCAA
>ML779896.1:597155-622733 GCA_009831015.1 Picea engelmannii | reverse complement strand
GTGCCACATGTTTAGGGGGAGCAACCCCAAAGAAGAAGGTTACCTTTTTCCATTAAACTCAGGGGGAGAAGCCATACCCTTTGCCATTGATGTCAAAGGGGGAGAGAAATTGGGATCATGATGATAGTGGGAGCATGAGTGTTGCCATCAATGACAAAGGGGTAGATTGTTGAAAGATTGGTTGTTGTCATTGATGTCAACCCTAGTCATAGGTTTTGTACCACAAGATTGATGAAGGTATTTAGACATGAAGGAAAATGCACATGCAGATACAAAACCCATGGATGAATAGTATACATCATGTTATTTCCGATGGTATGTGGTACGTCACGTGGATCCTCATGGTTGAGGAGAAATGAATTTTTGAAGATGACAAAGTGAATTGTACATGTAGGCCTTGAAGATAATTAAAGAAAAGAATTACAAAATAAGAAAGTGTCAGGTCGACCCTAATGTTAAAAGGAAGTGACATAAATGGTCTAAATAAACATCATTATACATTCATTTGATACAAGTCGAATTTCAGAGGGAATAAGAAGTAAAAGAAGGTCGGATTTCAAGGGAGGATGAAGTCTTTTGGTGATGTGTTCTAAGCTATGTTATTTTTAGGTCATCTTACCATTTTTTCTACAACTTTTTTTATAGAACGATTCAGATGGTGAAATTGCTATGGTATTGAGAAGACATATCAAGGTACCTCTGGTAAAATTTTTATCTCTTGATTCGATATAATTATGAAGATACACTCTGTGGAAGATAGGGTTTGTGACCAGTCCTGAAGCTAGTTAATAAACAGGTGTTCCGTGTAAAACAATCATAACTTCTTCATACAGAATCCAAATGAAGTGGGACCACTTCCATTGGAAATAGTACAGACTATAGTTTCTTTTGTGCAATTTTCAGAATCGGATGTTAAATATTGAGCATGGGGCATGTTGTACAAGTTGGGTCTTCTGAACAGACCATAATTGAATAAAGTCTACCATTCTTTCTATAACGTCTTTTTGGGGAGGATTATAAGGAGTGAAAATTGGAGGAGTTTCAGAGAATACATTGAGTAATATTATCTACAGGGTCAGAGTACTCCAAGAATTGAAGAATTGCAGAAATTGAAGAAGTCTCAGGAAGCATTATCAGGTTCTATGTGATGATTGGACGATGGTGATGATTTAATGTAAAGTTTTATTATCTCTCATATATTCTTGGGTGGAAGGAAGGGGAAAGGATGGAGAGTTCAACTCTCTCTTGATATTGGAGGATTGTATCTTCCTCTTGGAGGTTTATCCCTCCCTCTACATATGGAAGCTGTAGCTACGTTTGGAAGTCATTACTTCCCTTGAACAATAAACTATTGATTATTTCTCATATATTGTGCATGGTGTATTATGGTGTATTGGTGTAACTCGTATACTATTGTTCATTGCTCATTGGATATATTTGAATGGTTTAAGTATAAGTTGAAAAAGGTTTTAAATTGTACTTGATACTGATTCACCCCCTCTTGGTATCAACAATTTTCCCTTAATGGATTGATTTATTTACTAGGTACATGAGCGCCTAATGGTCTGTGAATAAGATAAATGGGTTTTCTAGTAAGTAATGCCATAAATGTTGAAGGGTGAAAATAATGGATAGATCCTCATGCTCCGTCATCAAATAGTTTCTTTTGGATTTATTTAATTTTCAATTGGTGTATGCATTTGGTTGATCGACCACGTCGTCGTATGGCTTGGCTAATAATGAACTGAAAACAACATTTGATGCATTAACATGGACATGGAACTTTCATAATCAGTCTAGAAATCTTAATATAGGTGCTTCTACCAATTTTCTTTTTAAGAGCTCAAAGATTCATTTCATTTTTGGATCCATTGGAACTCGACTTCTTTCCAACAACTCGTTGATTTGGAAGGCCATTTCGGAGGAATGTCAAATAATTTTTTTATAATATCTAGTATGTCAAAGGAATATTTTGATTTGATTTTGATTGATTGGTGGTTTCAGGTCAAGAATAACTTTGAACTTTTCCATGTCGACCTTGATTCCATATTTACATACAATGTGACCCAACAATATGTCTATGGGTGTGGAAAATATGCATTTTTTGATATATAGAGATAAATGAATTTTTCTGCATCTTTCCAACATCATTCATAACCATTGGGCGTGATCTTTCAGCAGGTTATAAATGGTACATTCGTTAAATTACACATCCATTGTTTTGTAAATGTATTCCTGGAATGTTTTGACCACTTTCTGACAAAATATTGTTGGATCATTCTTGAGCCCAAATGACATTACTGTATATGAATATGACCCGAACTCAGAAACAAATTTTGTTTTCCCTTGAGCTTGTTTTGCAATAGGTACTTGGTTGTAGCCCAAGAAACCATCTGTGAAATAATAACATTTGTGTCTCATGACTTTAGTAATGATTTCGTTGGTGAATGACATCATGAATGGATCAGTTACTGTAATTTTTTTCAACCCTCGAAAGTTGACACATATTCTAAGTTTTTTTGAGTCATTGTTTTTGGGTTGCACGACCATCGAAATTTCCCATTTTAACTTGTTGATAGGGTGTATGATGCCACCATCTAACATTTATTCTATCTCTTTTTGGACTATGGGATTATACTTGTGTGTCAACTAGTATGGATGCTTTTTGATGAAATTTCCCCCCATGATGAGGTATATTTTCATCTCCCCCATCTCTTGCACCAATCCTTTCATGTATTTATAATCACGTGAAAAAACCTCCTAATATTTTCGCAATAAGTCAACTACCCATGTGGTTTGTTTTTCAGACCAATAGTGACCTATTCTTTCCATTTTTGATTGACCATCTATTGAGATTTCAAACTCCTTAGTTTTGATTTATGTGTCCATCCACTTTGGTGCTTTAGATTAATCTAGTTTTCATTCTCCTTCTACAATGTCATTATAATGTGGGGGTAAGTTGAGTTTTTTTGTATATTCCCTGTCTTCCTTGGTCACCAAATAGGATGTCTTTACAAGATTGTTTACTCTAGGATGATGTTTCTTTTATTGAAAACATTTCCCTAGAGAACTTATGTTTTCCATGCCTATTCTATGAGTTGTTATGCTATTTGGATTTTGTGCTGACAAAAAATTACGAGTCGATTTTGATCCCATGTCGACTTTGTCTTTTCCTCTCTTTTGGATTTCATTGGGATATGTGTTTTCAAGAAAGAAAAAATTATTTATTTTGTGACCTTTCGCAAATGTGCCTCCTTGGGGATGAATTCAAAATATCTGATGAAATTTTCTTTGATTTCATTCCATTTGAATGTGTGCCCACATGCTTCTTCAATCTTATACCACTTATGTAGTATGTCATCCAGAGTATTTGGAAACATGTGTGGACATACCCTTTCATCCTTGTATCTTACTCTTCTCTGCTCATTCTCACATTGATGAATGTGAGCGAATAGGTCGAACCCAGGTTTGAAATTCAGGATGTTGACATTATCTGAAAACAAAATTCTACCAAATCGTTCTATGAAGTATATTGTTGTAGTGTTCCACATTTGCAATCACAGTGAATGGGTTTCCCACCATCGGGTTTCCTATCTGGTGAAGGATTCTACTAAACTATGCACCCTCCCTTATTCTCTGACTGATTTAGATACTTCGTTGACATGAGTCATCGAGGAATTTATTTCACTAAACCATAGGGGGGATCTCATTTGTGTGTTAGTCAATATGAGTGTTGGTGTTTGTTTTATCTTTTTCTCGAACACAATAGGGAAAAATTGTACTTAAAATCATGACCTTGATCGCTTTATTGGGATTTCCTCTATCGGCCAACATTGTTTATCTTGAGATTCATAGTTCTCCATTTTCCAATTACAAATTTTTTTATCAGAGTTATTCCCTATTGACAATGGTTATCTGACTAATAATTCTCCTTCACTATTAGGCTCAACTTTTTTTTTTCATTCATTACTTGGTACAAGCATCGGGCCTCCTAGACTTCATCCCATGTTTTGACCCAAGGTTTCCTTTCTTTTGGCTCCAATGGTATTATGATTTTTCAATTGCTACCTTTTATTTTAATTGTATCCCTTTCAAGTGAGATTGTAGACATCATATTTTGACCCCATGGTCTTCCAACTAATGCAGGATATGTGGGAATGCCTTCAACTAGATTAATTACTTCAAATTCAACTCTTGTTGGAATCCCCATTATGGATGTTAGAAAACTTTTAAGCATGGAAATTGGTTCAATGAACCTTTGATCTTCTAGTTTTAAGAAATTCATTGTTGGATGTAGTAGGGGTTTTCCAACTGAAACCCATGTTTCTATGAGGATGATATTTAATTGTGAACATAATTCGACTACGACTTATTTGATCATATGGCCATCAATTTCTAGGTTGAATTATGGGTCAAAGTCACTTGTATTCCTTTCCTAGGACAACCATCGAATATTTTTAACTGGTCTTTGATCCTCTTTGTATTATCATAGGATGCTTAGTAAGTCAATGAGGCGATCACCTTACTTCTTTTCTTTTAATAGTTGGATAAATTATTCTAGGGAAGTGTCTGTAATACATGATTGTCCTACCTTGTTTCCATTTGATTTGTCTTGGTGGATATTCTTGAAAAAAATCATTACTTCCTGCATTATTATTTCTCCATGCTCCCAATTGGGATATGTACATCACCTTTGTTGGGATAGTAGATCTAGGTAGATGTCTTCAACCACTTCTGATCGTGTTACTACATGGACATTTTTGGATTGTCTAATGTCATTCTTGGAAACTATATGCAATAGATTCACATTCCTCTTTTTCATCACTTTTTCTAATACAATCAGACAATATTCTAGTGAGTGGTCTCCCATCACATATATTGGAGGACTTGAGATCAGTTATATCCTTTATTGGTAAATCAAGGCTTATGTGGTATTCCTTCTAGCAATTAAAGAAATAATAATGGCCTCTACCACATCTACTACTTGGTTTTACTCGTCCTCTTTGATATCCACCTTGACCTTGATAACCCCCACAACCTCAACCTCTATAACCATTTCTATTCCCTTGATTGACATTATGTTTGATTGTATGTGTATGATATACTGAATAGACATTCATCTTATTTTTTCCATTTAACCAACATTATTGTATGGAATGATTATTTTACTCAAAAATATGGCACCATTTTCATCGGAAATTCCTTAGGTTATGTGGGAAATCCATTATTGTGTGATTTGTTATGGCCTCATAGATGTCGCAAAACATTTTTCTTTAAATGTTTCATGCTTTTGGATCTAGTGCATCATTAAATTTACAATAGTTTTTTTTGTGTCCCTCACTAGAGAAAATGGTGCACCAGAGTTCATTTCATGAAATTGACATGTTTTTTTTTTTATTGATTGTTGTATATTTTTTAATATTTTCTTCAATTATTGATGAATTCAATGCTCCTTCATCATCTGTTTATGTGAACTGGGATTTTTTCAATGCTTCTTCACACGATTGGATGTCGTACTTTTGTAGTGGGGATTGAATTTTCGGTAATAGTCCCGTGACATACCATTTTACTAGTAATCTTTCTTCTATTACCTATAGAATATGAATTAGTAGATCCTTGAATATTTTATCATAATCATAGATGGTTTCTACCAGACTCTTTTTAATTTCTTTCAATTTTTTCCCGGCCAAGTGGTCGAAATATTGTTCTTTAAAAAATGTGAGGAAGATATGTTTTATCTCTTCCTTCGATTGTTGTTAATTATCTGTGAATTTCATGAACTAGGTGAGGGCCCTATATCGAAGTGCAGTCAAAATATGAGTGTTTGAATCGACTAATACAATCAGTTGTTGGTCTTCAGTTGGAGTGTATTCTATTGCTAATTGTGTTTGTTCTTCTCTTGGGATTATATCATCTACCTGACAACGTTTTTCTATATGTTCTATGAATCATCCTCTCAAGGGTTGAGTCGATTCATTTTCACTATCTGTTGATTTGGAATATTCAAGAAGTAGATTCAATAGAGGGTGGAGTCTGTGAGGTATCTTATGTGGATAATATCCTCTGATCGATTTTGAATATTCTCTTGCGCTTCAATTGAAAACATGTCTCTTATATGACTATCATTATTGTAACAGCCAAATAATTCTAAACAACATTTACTTCCACAAGCAATTTATTTCATGAACTGAGATAACAACTTCATAACATAACAACAATCCTTATAACAACAACTTCAACAACTTAAATTTATCAATGAATAATGCTTTTATTTCAGAATGAAATAAATACACAATTTAACAACTTACCTAGTTCTGATGCTAATTTTTGTTGCCTTGCTGCCTTGTTGTTGCCTTCCTACTACCTGATACCTGGATCAACACTGCCACAAACAAGAAAATGACTGCCCAAAACTACCATCCTCCTTGCCAACTAGGAAAACTACCTAGCTCCAGGATATCTACGGATATCCTGGCCCCCGTGCCCAAAACCTCCAGCAACTCGGTGCCTCAACTGATCAAAAGCCACAGTCAGAAACTCTCTGCTCACAGCAAATCTCATAGTCCTCCCCAATCCATCCTCCATCCAATCCCCCTCGCGTAATCCTTCCTTTCCTCCCTTATTCCTCCTCCACCGACTCATGCAGTTACTTCTCCAACCACCCCTCATCCTCCGTCCTTCGTCCTCCTTCAATGTTTTATCTTCTCGGGATTCATCGACTATCCCTCTCTGCATACGCAACCATTTTATAACATTTTTCATTGATCTCTTAAATTTATTTCTCAGGTCATTAAATGTGATCTGTAGTTAAATTATTACTTAGTTAACCACAATTATTTTCTTTAATTAATTTTATTTTGTAATCTTTAAGCATTTATCCAATTAGGGTCATTACATACACCCACCCTTCAAGAAAATTCGTCCCGAAGTTAAGGTATCTGATGGTACAAAGGAAAAGAGCGTGGTTCACACATTCACAACAAGTAACTGACATTATCAGTAAGTAAGTCAAGAAAGCTCATACATACTAGTGTATATGTACAAGAAATGCATGTGTAGCTAGTACATGCAAATCTCGTGCATGTACTAATAATCAAAACTGTCATCCTTTAATAATTTATGTATGCATTCAATCTAGTTAGCAAGACTAGTCTTTTATAAAAGACAACAATCAATTAATTGTCCGAGAAATCCTTTAATTACACTTATCCGGTTCAATAATTTAATTTAAACAACCATGGTTTAGTTACATAATATTGAATATTCATATATACACATTTCTCTTTTTGTTTTTTTGAAGGGATGACATCAAATTCCACCACAAGACAGATCTCCACATTGTCTCAACTATTACTACTCATCCTTCCTCCCTAACCTACTTCCATCTCCATTCCTATCCTTCCTCTGCTAGACTATATTGAAGCGTCAACTATATTGACCCAACTCCAAATAGAACCCGTAAGTGGAAGTGCCGCTATCTCGACCAAGCTTCCCTAGTAGGCAACTGACAGTCATCATCACACGTCTTGGGGAGTGTGAACTAGCACCATTCTCCCATGACTTCAGGTTTCAGAGGATACACAGTGGGAAATGCCTCCACCCCTCCTAACAGAACCAGGGTCAACACCCTACAATGGAGGATACACGGTGGGAAATGCCTCCACCCCTCCTAACAGAACCAAGGTCAACACCCTACAATGGAACATACAGGGGCACCATGTTGCTAGAGGTTTTGTCATCGTTTATTCGGTTTTGGGCAGTGTTAGTACCAAAATCATGCACTAGTCCACATATCATAGCAATGCATCCAAATCAATATAAATTGCACATACATTATTTATACCATAATGTTTCTCGGTTAGTGGTTCTGATATCCACTTTCATCATCAGTATCACTTGGCTATTTCATAGCCCATAACCTGCAGATTAGTCTGCAACACAAACTCATACATTTCTATGCATTATCATCATATAATTGCATACTATCATCATTTCAATTTGGTATCCCCGTACCGATACATTAACATCATATTTTTCCAATTAGAATTAGATTTCATAATATCCCATAATTCAAACTCGTCACCCATTCACAAGATTATCATTTTCCCAAAATAAATTTCATCATATCCAACATCATTCTAATAGTATTTAAACATTCAACAATTTCACTTTCTCACAATATGTCGCATCATATACATCATCATCAATAATATTTAAACATTCGTAAAATTTACATTCACATAATAGATCGCATTACATGCATCATCATTAATAACATTTAAACATTCATTACAGTTCATAAGTTTAAAGTTTAAGTGTATCACTTAACAGTTTCATTGTGACTAGGAAATAAAGTGTATAGGTCTCAGGTAATCCTAGTCGTCTAAGTCAAAAAGTGGTGTTACCTACACCCCACCTTCGAGAAACATGTTCTCGAGGTGGTCAAAATAGTGAGGGATAGTCTCGCCGTAGTGTCTCGGCGTCCTCCTAAGTAGCATATCCTGGAATATACTTGTCCCACTGGACCTTAACTTGATCTACCAGATGGTTTCTGAGCTGTTGGACTCTACGGTCCAGTATGCGTAATGGTTCTACCGTGAGGGTTCCCACGTCCGATACCTGCAATTCTTTCCAATTTAGTTTATGTGATTCATCAACAACATAATGATGTAAAATAGATACATGAAATACATTATGAGTTTTATGCAAGTGGGGTGGAAGTACGAGACGATAGGCAACGGGTCCAATTTTCTCTTGGACCCTAAATGGCCCTATAAACCGAGGTGACAACTTTGTCCCCTTCCCGAACCATATGGTACTCTTATTAGGCCTGATACGAATGAAAACTTGGTCCCCCACTTCATAATTTCGGTCGGTCATGTGTGCATCTGCATAAATTTTCTGTCTATCCTGTGCTTCCTTTAGTCTCTGCCTGATCTAAATCACCTGTTCCTCCATTTCTTGAATCAATTCTGGCCCAACTGTTACTCGGTCTTCTATTCTATCCCAACTCAATGGTGTTCTGCATGGCCTTCCATATAAAGCTTCGTATGGTGGCATTCCGATGGAACTATGATAACTGTTATTGTAGGCAAACTCTACCAAAGGTAGGTACTTCTCCCACTGGGTTTGATTATCCATTACGTACATACTAAGCATGTCTTCCATAACTTGATTTACTCTCTCAGTTTTCCCATCTGTTTCAGGATGATAAGCTGTGCTTAAGTTCAATTGAGTCCCCAACGCTGACTGTAAACTTGTCCAAAACCTAGATGTGAATCTGGAGTCCCTATCTGAAATAATCTTCTTAGATATCCCATGCAAATGGATAATCTCGCTTATGAACAATTGTGCCACATCAGTAACATCGTAAGTGTCTCTAACTGGAATGAAATGAGCACTCTTGGTTAACTTATCCACTATCACAAGAATGGCATTGTGTCTATGAGATGTGAGTGGCAATCCTACAACAAAATCCATAGAGATGACTTTCCACTTGGACATAGGGACGTCATGTGGTTGTAGGAGGCCTGCCGGGTGATGGTGATCGGCCTTCACTTGTTGACACTCTAGGCATCTGGCGATGAAATGGACTACATTACGCTTCATTCCTACACAAAAGAAGAGTTTCTTCATCTCTGCGTACATCTTCTTCACACCCGGATGTGCGCAATAAAGTGCTCTATGGGCTTCCTTCAGTATGATTCTTCGAATATCCCCATACTCCGGGATGTACATCCTTTCTCGATATCTTAACAATTCGTCTGTTTCAAGATCATATCCTTCATACCTTGGGTCTATCCGCCTCCTGCTCTGGAGGTTTGAAGTAACCTTTAAATACCAACTGTCTCCTAGTAGTTGTGTCAACACATGTTCCCTCAGACTGACCTTTAAGGGTACCAAGGTGAAGATACGTGGTCTCCTACTCAAGGCATCTGCGACCACATTTTCCTTTCCCTTTATATACGAAATACCAAAATCATACTCATTCATAAACTCACTCCATCGCCTTTTCCTGACATTCAGATCTCTTTGAGTGAAGAGATGTTTTAAGCTTTGATGGTCCGTTTTAAGTTCAAAATTTCGCCCCACAGGATAGTGCCTCCAAAGTTTCAGAGCTAACATTACAACTGCCAACTCTAAATCATGAGTCACGCATAACTCTTTGTGCTTCTTCAACTTTCTTGATGCATAAGCTATCACTCCTCCATCCTGCATTAGCATGGCCCCCAAGCCTTGTTTCGAGGCATCCGTGCAGACCATGAAGTCCTTTTCCATATCTAGCACTCGTAGAATTGGCGCACTAGTTAGTAACCTCTTAAGCTCAATGAATGTGCTATCACATTCTTCTGTCCATTCATACCTGACCCCTTTGCGTTGCAAGGTGGTGATGGGTTTCGCTATTTTTGAGAATCCTTCCAAAAATATCCGGTAATAACCCACTAGCCCCATGAGCTTCTCACCTCATGTGCATTTTTCGGCATTGGCCATTCCATAATGGCCTTTACCTTTTCTGGGTCCACCGAGATTCCTTTGCCAGAAATGATATGACCTAAATAGTGTATCTTCTTCTGGAAGAAGGAACACTTCGACAGCTTCCCATACAATTTGTTCTCCCTAAGGCAAGACAACACTATTCGCAAGTGTTCCTCGTGTTCTCTTTCATTCCTAGAATAGATGAGAATGTCATCTAGAAAAACTTGTACAAATCGATCTAAGTACTTCCAGAATACGATGTTCATGAGGCTCATGAATACTGCTGGTGCATTAGTCAATCCGAAAGGTACTACAACAAACTCGTAATGTCCAAACCGAGTTCGAAAGGAAGTTTTTGGGATATCTCCTTCCTTAATCCTTAACTGATGATACCCAGATCGCAAATCGATCTTTGAGAATACCGCTGCTCCTTTCATTTGATCGAAGAGGTCATCTATTCACGGCATTGGGTACCTATTCTTCACCGTAGCACGGTTCAAGTCCTTGTAGTCTATACACAATCGTAAGGATCCATCCTTCTTCTTTACAAAAATTACCGGTGTGCCCCAAGGTGAGACATTGGGCCTTACTAGCCCTAAGTCTAGTAACTCCTTCAACTGCATTTGCAATTCACAAATTTCTGGCGCCGTCATTCGATATGGAGTCTTGGATATTGGTTCTGCACCAGGTTTTAGCTCAATAGTAAAATCAAGCTCCCTCTCAGGAGGTAACCCTGGTAACTCGTTCGAGAAAACATCCAAAAATTTTGACAAAACCGGGTACTGATCCAATGAGGGTCCCTTCCTTTCTTTCACTGCCTCCACTACATAAAGTCGACACCCTTGTCTCAAGCATCGCTTGACCTTCATAGTTGATATAAAGCATAATGACACTTTTCTCTGTACACTTTGGATCTCTACTGGTCTTCCTTCATTATCGACACAAAGCACCCTCTCTGCAAAACAATCTACCAAAGCTCGATGAGATGCTAACCAATCCATTCCAATGATTAGGTCATACGCCCCGAGAGCAGTGACGTATACCTTCAACCTGTTGGTGCACACTCCTAGGTCTACTATACAATTATCGACACTAGGTCCTATAGCTTTTTTTTCCCCTGAAGCCATCTCGACTTGTTTAAAGTCATCGTGCTCATAGGCTACCAGCCCACTCTTTTCTAATGCAGATGGTGAAATGAAACTATCTGTCGCACCATAATCAAACAAAATATTAACATTAATATGATTTAGCATACCTGATGACTCCACCATAGTGGATTGATGTTCAGCCTAGCAGTTATTAACCGCTACGTAAATATGGTGGTTGCTACTTGACCTCCCCATTGGTGCCTTTCCTTCTCTATGCACAAACCCTGATTGTAACTCTGGACAGTCCCGTTCGTAATGGGGTCCTTCACATCTCCAACAGGTAATACGAGATTGAACCAGTGCACTATTATGTGACTGATTCCGAAATGAGTTCCTTCCCCTGGAACCCCTGCCCCTACTAGCTATTCCCTGAGATGGTCGTGGACCTGTCTGCACCGTTGGCGATGAACGAGATGTTGCACTAGCTGCCATTGAAATCCCTGCAACTATTGTCCTTGGCACGACTCTGTTACCATAAGGTGGTGGCCTTGAGCCCCCTCCCCTAGGAAATGTCCTCGAGGTCTTTCCTACAAATCTAGGGCGATGCGAAAATGCTGATTTTGTACCCCCTGTTAAGTTCATGTGTTCTTCTGCGTAACACACACTTTCTACCGCCTCCGCTACTGAAGACGGTTTCCACATCTGCACCATAGCTCTTATCTTCGGGTTCAATCCATAAACGAAGCGCTCTGCCTGTCACTGGTCATTTTCCATATACGAAACGTATTTGACCATTTCCATAAACCTGATCTCATATTATTCTATAGTTCTGTTTCCTTGTACTAAGGCATGAAATGCCCCTACCTGTTGCTCCTTGTAGTATGCTGGTAGATATTTCCTTCGGAACCTCTCCTCGAAAAGTTCCCAAGATACTGTGTCTAGGGTAAGGTGTAGTTGTCTTTCCAAGTTGCCCCACCAGTTCAAGGCGTTGTCTCTTAACTGAAAAATTGCGATCTTTGCCTTTGAATTGGATGCATAGTCCCTTAAGGCAAAACACCTTGTCATGCCTTCCAACAATGCTTCCGCACGTTCACTGGCACGACCCCCGACAAACTTCGGAAGTTTGATCTTCTGCAATTCTCGCGTGATGTCTTCAGGTGGAAGTCCTCCCCCTGAATCCCTTGATGCTTCTAGATTACCCGTTCCAGATGGCAGGGGTTCCACTTCAGTCCCTGTTGGTTGGCGCCCCTTTAAAGTCTCTTTAGTGGCTTCCAATGAGTGCAGTATGAGGGCTAGTTCGGGCGATGGTGGTGGTGGTGGTGGTGGTGTTGGTGGCGTTGGTGGCATTGGTGGTGCCCGTAACGATGCTCCCCTGCCTCGACCCCTTCGAGTCCTGACCATCTTGTATGACTTAACCTGCATCACCCCAAAGTTATCAGGGTGAGTTCCAGGACGTTTCAAATTGGTGCTACTTAAACTTAGAAATAGGGTTAGGCGTAAGTTTTCTTTACTTGTCTGTAAACAAACATTACTCCATCAGGGGATTGGCTAGGTTTGGGTTAGGATTAAGCGTCTAAGCTTGGTTAACATCGAACTTTAAGGTAGATTAACCTTACACTTTAATAAAATAATTAATTTAAAATTATTATTACACTAATTTAACCCAAATTAACTTTACTTTAATTTATACTAACTTGACCTTATTTATATATAAATTATTTATACTAAATTATTTAATTTATTTTAAATTATTTTTATACTTTAAAATATATATGAAGAAAAATGACTAAACGTGCACCCACGGATTCGGGCACGCATGGGTTCCACGTGCTCGTCTGGCTTCCTCAAGCTCCCTCGTATCTAACCCCAAAATTCTACACCTGTCAGCTCTTCGAATCCCTACGCATCCTTCTCACTCACTGAGACCCTCCTCACGTCATTCTTTCTCCTCCACAGATCTGCCTTTGCTCTATTCAGAGGTTTCCTAGATTTTCCCTTGCCATGGCTCACATCCTCATCATTGTTCTGAGCACTTTACTTGCGTTGGTTATTCCTGTATATGCTCCAGTTCGTTTTGCAGAAACAGAGTATATTGATGTGGTCACTGACAAGATCCAGGACATGGAGTCCAGTCTCCTTGAAATGTTGGGAACCAATCCACTGTCTGTACACTTTGCGGAGCTCACCCTCAGCTATGGTAAGAGGCACGATTCAGTCCGCTCGCTTGTGCATAGCCTCAGTACCTTCGTGAAGAACACTGAGTTGATTGAGTCAATAATCTGTATAAACCTTCCTTACACTATGGTAATGAATGGTAATTTCCTCTTTTGAAACAAAATGATTTGCTTGTAATTCTAGATCTGTACGGATTTTGGTATTTTGCTTTCAATTTATTTCATTTATATTTATAAATTTATTCGTCTGTGCATATACATGTAGTTAGATGGGTGTAGATGTTAGGTGGGTGTATGCATATACATTGTCTTCCCGTATTGCCCACGGCCCTTTGCTCCTAACTGTGAAATTCCCCACTTAAAATTTGGGTTTCGGGGTTTCCTTATGCCCGATGCCGAGAGTTTTCTGTCCTCACGGACTCCCGATCTCCGATATGCCGATGTGCTACCTTCTAAATTTATCCCTCCCTTGGCTATGCTTTGGTCCATGCGACCCTGTCCTATGTGACCGTAGTCCTACTCCCTGTCGGGATTCGGGGTTTCGCAACTTTCACTGTCATGAACCTTTGTCCTCACAGACTCCCGATTACCGATTCTCTGATAGGGAACTTTATGTGCTATCCCTCCAGGCTAGACATCCCCCTCATATGACCGTCATTCCATGTGACCCCAGCCCTATCCTACATCGGAGTTTCAGGGTTCCCAATGTTGAACCTCACAAGTCCTTAGGACTTTCGATTCTCCGATCCCCGATATGCTCCTAGCACATTATCCCTCCAAGCTATGCTCGTGGTCCACACAGCCTCTCCTCGTGACCGCAGTCATATCCCTTATCAGAATTTTGGGGTTTTTAACACCCTGATACCCCTATCCACGGGATCCGCGATCCCCGATATGTCGATGCACTTCCTTCAGACTTTAGCCCTTCCTGGCTATGTTCTGGGCCCATACGACCCTTTCCCATGTGACCACCGTCATACTCTCTGTCGGGATTCGGGGTTTTGCGACTTCTCCTGGCGTGATTTTCTCGTCACCGAGAATCCCGAAATGTCATTCCCCAATGCACGTGTGAGCTCTCTCCTCCACGTCACCACTTCCTTGTCGCTCCATCAGGTATCGCGAAATCGTGACTTCTAATGCAACAATTCCTTTGTATGTAGAAACCCCAAAATGTCGATCCCAGACTCTTTTAGATCCTCGGACACACGTCCCTCAAATCGAATGGCTCCGACCGTGTCGGGAAATCGCGGATCACAATTCCATTGTGCAAGAGTTTCACGACTCCAGAAACTCCGATATCCCAAACTCTGACTTTCCGGGATCTCTCGCCACGCGTCCTCACTAATGGATGGTGTTGATCCTATCAGGAAATCGTGGATCGCGATTTCCTGTTGCACAAATTCTTTACCTGCGAAAACTCCAATGCCCCCAAACGCCGACTCTTTAGGATCTCATGCCACGCATCCTCGCCGATGGATGGTTCAAAACTCTCGTCAGGATATTGCGGATCGTGACTCCAACATGCGAGCATTCTATGTCCTCGAAAACCCCGATATCCCGACTCCCCGGTTGGCTGACAACTGGCCTCCACTACGCCTCTGTCCTCCTTCTCTGCTGTGACGACAGCTGGCCCCCACTCATCAGGGTTTCACGGATCACGAATTCAAAGTGCCTAAACATCATGTCCCTGGGATTCCCGATTTCCCGATGGGGCCAAACGTCAATGGTTCTCGATGGTTACCACCTGTCCCACAGATGGACGGCTCTGATTGTATCGGGATTTTCTCTACGGATTTCCCGACCTCTCGCTCACAGAGTTCCCGACTCTTCTCGGATGACAGACACCTATCCTCCACTCTCACTCTGGTGGTCCCACAACGCTTACGTCATTGTTGGGATATCGCGGATCGCGATTCCCAGCGACGAGGTTTCTTTGTCTTCGAAAACCCCGATTTCCCAATCCCCGACTCTTCGCGATCTCTTGCCACGTGTCCCTGCTGTTTGGACATCGCTGATCCTATCGAGAAATCGCGGATCGCGATTCCTTGATGCAACGATTCTACACTCCTAAAATACCCAATGGGTAAAATCCCGATGCCTCCCCAGAATGCTGACGCGTGTCCTGCCGAGATCAACTTTAGGATCCTTTCTCGGGATTTCGAGAACCACAAGGTCTCGATTCTCCAGCTTAACAAAACCCTGATTCTTCGATGACTGACCTCCTGTCAGGCTCTCTTGGGTGGCACTCGATTGTTGCCACACGTCCCTCTAACTGACGACCCTGATTACGTCGGGATTTCGAGACTTCCAAAGACCCGTTTCTCTTGTCCTCAGGAACTCCGATTTCCCGATTGACGATATGGTGATGGGTTCTTGATGTCCACAACGTGTCTATCTTCAACGGATGATCCAGATCTGATCTTGCTATTTCGAGACTTAAAATGTCCCGACTTCCTTGACCTCATGAATCCCGATTTCACGAACGTCGATATCCCGATGCCTTCACTCATCTTGTCGGGATATCTCCTCCTGTATCCCTTGAGGAATTAACTCCCTCACAACTCCTTGTAGATCCAACGGTTGTCGGGTATCCGCCCGAGATTTGACAGCTCAGATCCGTTCTCCTGCGTAATAGGTAGCTCTCCTTCGGGATAATCAATTAGTTGCATAAAACATTACGTAGTGTTAAAATTTCTTTCTTGGCAAGGTTAAAATTTGTATGGGTCTATAGTTCCTGAGATTCTTCATTATTTAAAATTTTACTGAGGCTAATATAGGCAACTAGTTTACACTGTTCCCGCGCAATACAAATCTTCTAAATTTCCTTTTTCCGACTGTGCATTAGTAGTTCCTCATTTAGGTAAGTTCGAGGTGAAGTAGGCCTTTTCAAGGTCTTGCAAAAGTCCTATTGCATTTTATATAGTATAATTCATGTAGTTATGGAATCTTGTCAACTTCAAGCCTTCGACATAAGTTTCCCTCGACATTTCCATCGATTTCAAGTGGTTGTCTTACCTGAAACTTCATTGACAAATATTGCTCAAATAAAATTAAATTATCAACTCTCTTTTTCGTGCTCAATAGCTTTATCAGGCTTCTTTAACGGTAGCCATTTTATAGGAAGTGATCCTTCAAACTTTCTGGTTTGCTGCCACTATTTTAAAGGCATTCCTTTGAATATTCAGACTAATTGTAGTAGCCATATATGATCCAGTTACAGGGTATTGACTAAAACGGTTGCTTGTGATATATATGAGACCATTTGCTTGGATAATATAAGGGTGCTATCCTGGGTATATTCTCTGATACTGTATCAGTCATATTTGGTCAAGTTGAATGTTGCTTGACACAATCTATTAAGACACAATTAACGTGTGTTTCTTACAGGTTAAGCGTGGCTGGAGTTAATCGTTTGGGATTTTGGCCCTTAGGCCCAGATTTCGAACTAAGATGCTCTGATACCATATGTAACAGCCAAATAATTCTAAACAACATTTACTTCCATAAGCAATTTATTTCATGAACTGAGATAACAACTTCATAACATAACAACAATCCTTATAACAACAACTTCAGCAACTTAAATTTATCAATGAATAATGCTTTTATTTCAGAATGAAATAAATAGACAATTTAACAACTTACCTAGTTTTGATGCTAATTTCTGTTGCCTTGCTGCCTTGCTGTTGCCTTCCTGCTACCTGATACCTGGATCAACACTGCCACAAACAAGAAAATGACTGCCCAAAACTACTGTCCTCCCTGCCAACTACGAAAACTACCTAGCTCCAGGATATCTACGGATATCCTGGCCCCCGTGCCCAAAACCTCCAGCAACTCGGTGCCTCAACTGATCAAAAGCCACAGTCAGAAACTCTCTGCTCACAGCAAATATCATAGTCCTCCCCAATCCATCCTCCGTCCTTCGTCCTCCTTCAATGTTTTATCTTCTCGTGATTCATCGGCTATCCCTCTTTGCATATGCAACCATTTTATAACATTTTTCATTGATCTCTTAAATTTATTTCTCAGGTCATTAAATGTGATCTGTAGTTAAATTATTACTTGGTTAACCACAATTATTTTCTTTAATTAATTTTACTTTGTAATCTTTAAGAATTTATCCAATTAGGGTCGTTACAATTATTAGTTCGACACAATACCTTTGGGGATTGATTATCCACAGGAAGTCTCTATCGGAGGAAGTCTACAATGCACAGAATAGAGATTATTACGAGAGGAGGTCAAATCATGGGTCTCAAGTCATCAATCTCCATACTATCAACTTGCTAGGAACCACCGAATGCTATACTCACTTGTAATATTTCACTCCCCCCAAGAGCCATCAATGTTCTCTCAAGGGATGCTCCAACAAACTATTGCACCTTGGTAGGTTTCCTATCTGGAATTCTAAGATCCCTTTCATTTTGTAACTCTTATCATCATTTTTTCCTTTTATCCCACTCTAATATTTGGATATTACTTGAAGGTTTATATTTATGCGTTCGATGTGTATAATTCTCGCTTTCTTAAACTATCTTCCTCCTGACTTCAGACATTTTTATATTTTTTGCAATTCAACTTGACTTATACCATCTCACAGATTTCCAGACCCCCCATCGTCATCCCAACTTAGTTGAGTTAAGTGGTGTTTATCATTGTGGTTTTTTTCATTTCTTCAAAAAATAATCCTAGGCTTCTCTTGTGTCTTTACAATTGGCTTCAAGGAATTCTTCCCACTCTTCTTTCTTTTCTTGCCAATTTGAATTTGGGGGATTGGCTAGAAGGGGTCGATATTCGATGATGTCTTCGACTCCTTTGTCTAATGGGAATTTATGAAGCAAGGATGGGATGGTGTAGAAGAACCCATCATGCAATTCAATATATAATGTATTTTTTATAGCTTTGACTGATTCTTTGTCTTCAATATCCCATTCTTCGATGTAATCTCTGGCGACTATTTCAAACCACTCCTTCAGATTTTCTCTTTCACTGTTTATTAGTTTGTGCACAAAATTTTCATTTGGAGTGAGTTTGTGCATTAGGAGATTGGTTGATATATTGGAACAGTTCTTTTGGAATAGCTTCCATGAATTGTTCATTTGTTTCTAAGAATAATTGTGTACACGCTTCTACAATCATCAGTCGATTCCTTCTTGCGTAATTTTTAATATAATTATTAATTTTGTGCTCCCACCATTCACATATGTCTTCCAAAGTTAACAATATCTATGTGCCTTTTACGTTATGCATTCCTGAGTTCAAAACTACAAACAATGGAACCAATGTTGTATTTTGAGATAAAGTACAAGAAGTTACCACTAGATCCTTATATAGAGAAACATATATTATATCATCATATACAAGCACACATAGAGACTCATGGAAGTATACACAAGTAATGGGAGAAACATCAATTGCATTTTATTATGTAGATAAAGAAACCTCTATATATATGTTACATATCTCCCCCCCACCACACACACACACACACACACACACAAACTGTAACATCCCCGTTTTCAAACCCCAAACTAGCGATGTATATTGTAAATGTAGTATGTGGCCGACAACCAAAACAATGTAATATGCAAATGATGTAAATTGAATATAATGGATAAAAAATATTTCTAGATGAAAATGGACATGGACAAATATTTGAGGGATAAATATTCATAAGAGAGGGAAGAGGTCCAAAGGGGAGAGTTACCCATATCTATTAAACCAAAAACTGTTTCTTGTTTCCATCTAAATTATCCTTACCATGAGCCTTCCATTAGTTGTTGGGTGTGCTAGAGATCAATCATTGAATTCATGTAAGAGGGTTGGTGTGAGAGTCACTTTCCATAGTTATTGAGAGCATGGGGGATGAGTACGACTAGCTTGGGGAAGAGTTCAATTCAATCAAGAAAGAGAGAGGGGGGAAATTTGTATGGGTAGGGGACCAAAATTATTCATTCACATTTTTACATGGAGAGTAGTTTTCACATGGAGTTTTATGGCCAACAATGGACTTATGTGTGCCAACGCTTGAAGGAATCTATTATGGGCATGTTTGGATTCTTTTTGGAGTTGTAATATCGTGGAGAAAGAGGTTGCATGCCTAGGAGTAGTGAGTTGTTTTAAATTCATCAAGGAAGCATGTGTTTTGGTTGTTGGGAGAATTTGTGTTGTAGTTGTAGAATTCCTGAAGTCCCAACAAGTAAAATTCCTATCCAACATGACTGTGAGCAGTGAAGGGGGATTCAATCCCTTGGGTTTTACAAATTGAGGGGAAGAGAGCTGGTGGATTGGAATTAGCTATGCTTTTTTACTGTAAGAGGGGGGACATTAACCAACCTTAAGGACCACCATCTCTTGTGGATTCATATCCCTAGCTTAGGGGTGTCTTGATGTTGAGAACTAGAACAAGTCTACAGTTGGGAGGAATGTCCGTCCTCTATAGTAGGTTGCACATTTTATAAAATAAGTGTTG
This sequence comes from Picea engelmannii, assembly GCA_009831015.1. NCBI lineage: Eukaryota > Viridiplantae > Streptophyta > Pinopsida > Pinales > Pinaceae > Picea > Picea engelmannii. The sequence continues at coordinate 602,520 of ML779896.1, read as the reverse complement.
TATTTTTTGTGTTTATGCATGTAAATATTGATATAGTCGATGTGCAATTCACTCTGAAATATATTTGATTATTATTATTACTTGTATGGTGCATTTAAATCCATGTTTATGTGGTTGATTTTTTTTGTGTGTATTTAGTTGCTATTGTGCATAGTAAGAGTTCAATGAATCAACCATTGAGATCATGTTTGATCTCGAGTTTGATGACTAAGATTCGTTATGATAAGTTTAAAAACTCATAAGGTTTTGGTCATTTGAAAGGTTGAGAAAATCGACTTAGAAGATTCATTTCAGCGATTGGGGGAATGAATCAAATAGACGACATGCATTCATTTCTATCATTAGGATAATGGAACATAATTGATGACCAAGATCATTTCGAATAATAGTTCGATGGCTTAGGTTCATCCTAAGTTTTTGTCAAAAATTTCCAAGTGTGTAAATTCGCCAAAATAAATCATTGATGGTTGATGGTCGTGTCGACTAAAATGGAGAAGAGTTTGGTTTGGTCAAAATACATGTCTGATGGTCGATGGCTAATGGTTGGGCATTGGTAGGGTTGGATGAATTTGATAGATCAATGAAAACTATCATTTTTAATGATAGATCGATGGTCGAGATTAATCAAGGATTCAGTCAAAAATTTCTAAGTGTTTTGGTCTCCAAAGTCATCAATGGGTTGATGCGTCGATGGTCGGGTGTCGGTCAATTTAGACAAAGTTTTTTCAAATGCGCAACAGAAATGGCCAATGGGCTGATGGTTGGGCATCAACAAATTTTAGTGAAGTTTTTTCGAATGTGCAATGGAATGGTCGATGATTCGATGGTCGAGCGTAGACCGATTCGATGAGTTGTTTGGGTCATCCAAGAGAAATGGCCAATGGATGATGAAGGAAAGAGCATGATGATGTGTCATGCCACATCACCATCCATGTCTCGTGACATGTCATCCAAGTTGACACTTCAGGATGATGTGTCATGCTACTTCATCATCCTTGTGTCATGACACATCAACAATTTCCACGTAAGCATAGAAGCAGTCAATGGACGAGGGTCGAGTGGGTCGAATTGAAGAGTTTTTTTTGTTAGTCAATAGGATTGGTCGACATCCAATGGTTTGGTCAGCCGAATTGGTGAGTAGTTTCATTTTCCAATGGGGATCATCAATGGCTAATGGTCGATGGTCGGGTCGGATGGTTTAACAAGGTGTTGTGAATCGTTTGTCGGGGGAATGGGTTGACGATCGATGATCGGATCGACAATTTGAGGTATATGATGTGCACTCCCAAAGGAGAATGTTGATGGTCGATGGCTGATGGAGCGTGGATGAATGACTTATATTCCACGTGATTTGAAATCACTGACTCATATTTAAGGGTTGTTAACATAGTAAAACATTCAATTTTATGTGATTTGTTTTGTGGTTTTTGAAGGTCACTAACTTGCGGGGTGATTTTGAGGCCCTTAATGACATTTCTAGACAATAAAAACACATGAGAGGATAGTGTACCAAGGTACATTATGTCTCTTCAAATAAAATAAAACAGCTCTAAGAGAGCTATCCAATGAGCTAAATTGTTCACAAAATAGAGCTCGTATGAGAAAGTTACAACCAAAATAGTAAGGGTAAAATTTTGGCACAAATTTACTTCCAGAGGGAATAACTCCATACTCAGAAGTCCGTTAGGGGTAGAAGAGTAGTATATGGAAATCTCATGAAACATAGAATATGGACATGGATCCAGATCTAATATTTGGGTATGTAAAAATGTGCAGGAAGAGAGATAAGACACCTGTAGCATACATGGATAAATTGGGTAAAATCGCCTAAAATTCTTTGGACCATAACTTTCATCTCAGAGATTTGATTTAAACAAGTGAATAACCATTAGAAAGGTATTTAGGAGGAGAAGACATTTATCATCTCATAATTTTAAATTGGGTGCTAAAATATTCTTAGAAAATAATAAGTTAATTATGCAGCAGTGAGAAAGTGGAAATTGCATTATGTGAATGTTATAACTTTCCGCTCAGAAATCAGAATGAGACATGAGTACATCTATTGGAGAGATATTGCAGATAAGAATGCATTTAATGAATCAAATTATAGAATAGTGCATTAATGTTCTTCATAATTTAAAATGAAGAATGACCTATAATCTAATTAATAAATATTTTTCGATATGCTTAATTCTAATAGAAATTATTGCATGCACATTCTTGCAAAATTAAAGATATAGACCTTAGTTCCTATATGAGAACTAGATATATGGATGATGAAAAATGGTATTACATCCATGAAGAAGAAATCATTGGTCTTCTTGTCATCCTGGAAAATTCTTTGACTGAGTCTAATGGGAGAAAAGTCAGGCATGAGCCTATAACTGTGAGAATCCTGCAAAAATAAGTGCAAAGCTATAGATCCGATAAAGAAAGAATCATGAAATTTCAAGAGGAGATACTCCAAATCCTGAATATGATACATAGAAAGTCAACAAATATTTATGCACAAGGAAAGAAGCTAGTGCCAGGAATGTGGAAGTTTCTAGGTTTCATGAAAGAAGGGATGATCATGGAGGATATAGACAATCAAGGAGTATTGGTAGGAATAAATGTCATCATTCCCCATGGAACACAACTAGAAAAATGTATGCACGTTCAAGGTAAGAAAGCATCCCAAGTATATCTCTCATCAAACATCAGATAAGGAGACTTGGGTCAGATAGCTTGCAAGGGGAACTGAGGAAAATAAATCCACCATCATTTGATGGAGAGAACAAGAAAGGAGAAGATGCAGAAGCATAGCTGCTGGGAATGAGGAAATATTTCCAGTTACATAATTACTCATCAAATGTATAAGCCAAAATTGTATCATGCCACCTTCAAGGAAAGGAATATATGTGGTGGGACCAGATGAAGCATGTTAAGCACCTTGATGAGAAAATAATTTCTTGGAAGCAGTTCAAGAAATATTTTAAGCAACAATACTTTTGAGAGCAATATTATGACAAGAAGATGCAAGAGTTATTTGAACTCAAACTTGGGAACATGACTGTGGATGAATATGAGAGAAAATTCTTGGAACTTCTTAGGTATGCGAGCTTCATCAGAGATGAGAAGGTTAAAATTCAGAGGTTTTTGAGTGGACTGCTATATTTTTACAAGGATAAAATTTAGTTTGATTAGCCCAAGAATTTAGAAGAAGCCATAAGAAAGGCTAAGTATCTATATGAGAAGAATAAAGGAAGGTTATATTTCCTAAAGGCCTGAGATGACAAAAATAAACAAAAGATGGATTAGAGGAAGAAAGCATTCAAGCCACCTTTCATAAGAAATAGATCCCAATCATATCAACAAGGAAATTCATCTAAAGGTCATTAGATAATAATAGAGTCTTTAGGAAAGAGGCTAAGACAACAACCCATAAAGTGTTGGGGATGTGAAGGAGATCACAAGTATAAAGATTATCCCAACTGGGGACATAAAATGAAGACTTTGCATAACATCAAGAAAGAGGAGAGAGTAGAGGACATTGGAAAAATCATGCTAAGGATCTATGCAGCTTTGGACAATAGAAAAGAAGACTATCAATCCCACATGATTGAAGTGGAAGGTGGAACACAAAGGGGATTTTTGTGTGGAACTAGTGCACATCCTGGACAGGAAATTCAAAATGCTTAGGAACAAAGCCATTGTCTTGGTAAAGGTTGAATGGACCTATTACGGTCCTGAAGACTCTACATGGGAGTATGAGAAAGCCTTGCAGGAAGCCTACCCACAAATTTTTGAAATTTTTGAAGAAAATTAAATGTACATTTGTATATAAGAAAATGAAGACTCCATTTTGGTAGTTGAAGTTCCTAGAGCCGCAACTTTGAGATTTTTTGTCCAACCGATGTGTGGGTTGAGGGGAAAATGGATTTGTTGGTTGGAATTGTTGTGTGAGTCATTAAGTTGCAGATTATCATGTATTTTGATGTAATATAGTTATCAACTTAACGAGAACTCTCCATAGTTCTCGCTTTTTCTAGAGTGGCTATTTTTACCCCTATTTCAAAAAGTGGTGCTACCAGTAGCACCATTTTTTGGGAGGTGGTTGAAATTGCAACTTGTTCGAAATCGAACCCTTGACATTGCAAATAGAACCCTAAAATTGACCCTTGAATCAAAAAATGATTCTATCGGTAGCACCATTTTTGGGGGAGGTGCTTAAATTTGCAACTTATTTCAAATCACACCCTTGACATTGCTAATAGAACCCTGAAATTGACCCTTGAATTGAAAAGTGGTTCTACCAGTAGCACCACTTTTTTGGGGGGAGTTAAAACTATGACGTAATTGAAATTGTGGCATTGACCACTAGCTCCACCGCAAATAAAACACTGAAAATTGACTCCTAAATCTAATAATGTTATTACTTGATAATTTATGTATTGACTAATTTTTTTTTTTTTAATAATTTACATTAAAAAAGTAATTAAAATAGAAAACGAAAAACACATGTAAACAAATTCCTCTTTAAAAAAAAAAAACTTTTAGAAATAAAGAAACAAAAAATTATTAAAAAAAAGAAAACTATATAAAAACAAAACTCATAAAAGACATTTTAAAAATATTAAAATTAAAACAAATAAATTAAAAATATATATAACTAAAACGCAATATTTTTAAAAAAATTAAACATTAAAAAAAAAATTAAAACAACAAATTAAAAAATCCAATAATCTTTTAAATTTTAAATACATTTTTTTTTTTTTAAATCAATAAAAGTTTAAATTTTAAATTTATTATAATTTTTTTTTTTAAATTAATAATAAAATTTTAAATATGTGAACATTTAAAAAAACAAAACAAATTACAACTTAAAAATTAAATAAAATAAAACACAAATTCAAAATTCAAAAATTTCAATTTAATAATTAAAAAAAATGGGTTTTTTGGACGTCCTGGATGATGGGGGGACATGGTCCCGTGCGGGTTGTTGGGCATTGTGGGTGATGGGGAGGTGATGTGAGGCATTACCCCATCGGCACCCACGGTGCCAATAGTCCGATTTTTTTAATTATTAAATATTAATTTTTAATTTGTTTTACTTTCTAAAAATTTTAAGTGTAATTTGTTTTACTTTTTAAAAATTTTAAGTGTAATTTGTTTTTTTAGTTTTTTTAAATGTTCATAATATATTTATAATTTTATAATTAAAAAAAAAAGTTTATAATAAATTTAAAATTTAAACTTCTATTCATTTTTAAAAATGTTTGTAATGTATTTAAATTTTAAAATTTTATTAGATTTTTTAATTTTGTTGTTTATTTATTTATTTTTAAATATTGTGTTATAGTTAGATTTTTTTTTTTTTTTTTTT
>ML779896.1:575350-594552 GCA_009831015.1 Picea engelmannii | reverse complement strand
TTCAGAAGTGTGAAAGTGAAAAAGTGTTGAGAGAAGGATATGTAGGGTGTCCCACACAAAGAGTTGTGTGGAAAGGAGGTTTGTGAAAAGAAGAGGGTGATAATGGTTCCTCCACACAAAAGGAAAAATAAAATAAGTATTGGGATGTGTGGACATGAATTATGTGGGGAAATGTTTTGTGAGAATTTCAGGGAAATTGTTATAGAAAATGAAATCTCTCCATAGGATAAGGAATGTTGCAAAAATCAATAAAATATCAAAGTGTTGTAAAATTTCTTCCCAAGTATAAACAAAATGAAAGCGGGTGGAAAAAGGGTTCTATCTATGGAATAAAAATAAAAGAATGGGACATGTGAAAATGGGTCAACATATCGACTCCAACTATGGGAAAGTGACCCCCTATGGGTTGTTGAGAACCCAAAAGGCCTTAATCCATTGGGAAAATGGAGTTGAAGGAAAATTTAACATGGTGGTCATTATGGGAGGATGATACTTAGAAATGATATAGAAATGAATATATATATATACATTTTGTTTAGAACCACAAATAAGATCAAGATAAGAAATGTTTCATATGCCACCCATTAATAACCTATTTCAAAACTTGGCCATCCATTGCTTTTAGCATGTATGAATTGAAACCATACATATTTCCGATTCGGTAAGGTCCAATCCATAGAGCATCAAACTTTGAGTGTAATGAAGGTTTTTCTTTGGCCTTATTCCACAATAAGACAAACTGATCCTTGCAGAAATATTTGGTTGTGGCACCTCGATCAAATTATTTATTCACTACTTCTTGCATATTTTGAATATTTGTCAATGTCTATTCTCTTTGTTCTTATACCTGCATTAATTGATGAAATCAATCTTTCATTGGTGTAATCCCTTCTTCATCTTCAATCCTAATGGAAATGGCTAATACATTCAGCTCAAGATGTAGTACAAATCGAGCATAGTTTCCATAAACTAAAGAGAATTGAGGATGTCAGTGCTATTTTTTGGTGTTATTCTACTGGCCCATAATGCATTCATGAGTTTATTATGCCAATCCTTTTGGTTTGTAGAAACTATTTTCTTGAGAATCTACACTAGAGTTTTATTGGTCGATTTAGCCAATCCATTTCCTTGAGGATAGTAATTTGATGATTTTCCCATTACTATGCCAAATTTACCATTGAAAGAAGTAAATTTCGAACTGATGAATATTGAACCATTATCTGTTATAAGCTTTTCTGGTACACCAAATATTGATAAAATATTATGTTGTAAAAATTGAATAAGATGCTCAGTATCATCTTATTTCAAAGCTATTTCTTCAAGCCATTTTGTGAAATAATTGTTTGTTGTTACTATGTAAGAATGTTCTTTGTTGCATTTAGGATTTATGGCACCAACAATATCCAAGCCCCATTGAGTGAAAGGAATTTCAACTGTGAATGTCTTTAGAGACATGGAAATCATCTTCTCTTTACCTAAGAGCTTTTGGCATGGAAATAATTTTCTTACAAAGGTATGTACATATCTTAATAACATTGGCCAATAGAAACCTTCTATGAGATGTTACCATTGGAGAAAAATGACCACCATTCACACCTTCATGTATTTCCTTTGTAAATTCAATATACTTGGGGAGGTTCGAACATATTAAAAGAATACCATCAATATTTCTTTGAAATAATATCTCAAAAAACAATACATAAGAATTTGATTTCAATTTGAATGATCTCCTCTCTTTTGTTGTCAAACCATTTGGAAATTTCCTTGAATACAAATAAAAGACAATGTTTGTGTACCATTTGTATATTTTTATTACCTCATCTTGTGTAGCAAGGGTTTTGTCAATGTTTATTGATTCAATTCATCCAATTATATTACATAATCATTTTCCTTTCACAACTTTTAGTATTTTTATCTTTATATCATATTCTTGTAATTTTTCCAACCAATTGACCCATCTCCCTTCTCTAAGATGTCAAGACAACATCATCTATATAGGAGGATATGGCACATAGGCAATCACATGAGATGTCAAGATGTAATTTATGAAGTAGGAGATTTCCTTGAACATGTAAACTACTTGTTTTTCCATGGGAGAGTAACTTCAATCCATATTATTGCAATCAATTACTCATAAAGGAAACAAGGTGTTCTTCCTTCATATTCTTCTTCTGAGTTAGTATTGCAACAATAGTTTATTCTAAATCAAAAGAGTAAATAATGACATATTTCTCAAAATTAGGACTATTGAGGACTAGTGCTACGGAGATTTCAAATTTAATGTTCAAGAAATATTTATTATCTTCTTTAGACTGTTAATGGATATTTCCATTCTATGGATAGGTGAGTTTTCCCCCGAATCTACCCTTGACCTGACACATATATCCAATAGTTAATATTATCTTCTTAGATCTAATTAGATTTTTTTCATTTTATAGTAGAGGGCAGAGATGCATACATTATTAACCAACAATTGTCCATATGTGTTCAACTTACTTAAATATAGAGATTCAACTCTGACTCATGTGATCCACTTCCTTCATGCAAGAGAAAAATGAATACCAATCTATGAATCATTTTAAGTGTTAATTAAAATTGAATCCAATCAGATCTACTTTATTCAATAATGAACCACTAATAATGTAATAAAAATCACAATCATTGAAAGGGGAAAGAAACATTGATCTGTATTGATAAAATAAAGAACCTTACATCAAGCTTGACTCCTTTAGGCCTTGTGTTGTAGTACTCCTTTCTCCTTTCCTTAGCTCTTCCTTCACCATAAATCTCTTGGAATTATAGTAGCACAGATTTACTCTCAATTCTTCCTTCATTCTCCAAGTAAACCTTGATGCATAAATAACCCACCAAATATTTCCTCCATGTGATGAGATAATGCACCATATGTAATATTACCATAGTTGACTAGATATTATCAAGTGGAGTGAATTACTCTTATCCACATGTGAGGTGCAGTCTTTGTGATGATTCCAAGGAAGGCATGTGTTCTTGTTGATGATTTCAAGGTGGGATTGCAAGACTGGGTGATAATTCCAATGTATGCATGCAAGACTAGACTTCACCTAGTGTAATTGAAGCATGACTCAAGAAGAGGTGTGCCTTTTATTGAGAATGGATTTTGTCACATTTTTGTAATTCCAAAGACTCCCTTTTCCACCTACCACATTCCCTTATCTCCATCATTTTGAAGCTCTCATTACCATACTTACCCCATCATTAAGGTGTATATTTAAGAAGCTCTATCAGGTAATCAATTGATGATGTTAATCTATTCTCCAATGATTTAATGATTGTTTAGATTATAATTTATTTTTATCTCACAACTAGTAGAATGGAAAGACTTTTTTGACAATTCAAAAATCCGATAGCACCCTTTTTACCACATTTCCTGTAGTAGACAGTTTTTAGGGGTAGTTTTTCCAGGTCATATGCAAGCAATTAAGAATAATTTTTGGAAATTTTGTGACATGGGATTTGTGTATAATATGGTCATTTAGGAGACACATGATGATATTTCTTTAAAATCTCACAACAAGGAATTTATGGGAATATATTCAAACATATTTTTATGATAATTTCCATAATTCTAGTAGCAAACTATCATCTTCAGAAATCCGGTAGCAGTGAATAATGTTTCCTCCATACTTTGACTAGTTAAATTTTGGAATATGGGTTTTTTTTTAGGATGATGTTATTATGATTTTATGCAACCACCATTTCCTTAATCAAACTAAATCCAAGATGTGTTGGTTGTAATATCCACATATTTTGGGATTGGTATCATCTTGTTGTAACCTCTTCCCTCTTATGAGATATGAGTCATTAGTCTTATAAGAAGGAGGAGAATCCATAGCTATAGAGAATATTTGATATGACTTAGCAAGGGACTCTGATACTTCCTCTATAACCTTTGTACATTTGGATGTTGAAATAAAAGAGCTAGTTGTTGAACTTGTGAACAGAGTATTGTAGTCTTCATTGGTTGTGTATGACAAGGGAGGTAGGGCCCCCTCTATTTGGTATACATCGTCGAAATAGTTTATTTTTTAGGTGTATTTTATTTCTACATTTTCAAGTTTCAATTGTGTTTTGTTATTTCATAAGATAACTTCTCCCATTTCATTTATAAGTTGATTTATTTCTTGTGTTGTTAAGTTAATTTATTTGTGCTTTTATTGTTCATTCATTTATGCTCTTTAATTCTTGCAAGCGTGTGATCAATCGAGTGTGGTTTTCTACAGGGAATATTAGTGTTGTTAACCCTAAGATATTAATAAATATGAAAATACACAAGAATTGAAACTAGGACTGTAATATTCCTTGGATTTGATTTGATATTGCAATCTTCATTTTATTGATTTTTATTTTAGTTTGATAAATCTATATGGATTAATCAAGTTATTAACTAAGAAACATTGCATTTGGTTACTTGATTGTTTGCCATCCAAGAAAGAGGACTGCAACTGATTGATAAATAATAGAGCATACTTGTATACTTGACTTCAATTACTGGAAATGATTTATCAAATGAAGTTCTTTTTAATATAGTAGTATTAGCTTATAGATTTTTTCCTAGTCTTGCGTATATTTTGATGACATATCACAAGTTTACGAGCTCTTAGATTGATAATTTAATGTTCATCAATTTATGCAATTAAATTGACTGACGAACGGGTCCAACATCCATCAACCAAGACATGGGCTCGTGGTCAAACTTCTAGTCAACGGTCAATAAAGAACTTCCAGTGCACTCCAATTAATTACAACACCCTAATCCCAATTTTGGGAATAACTACACATATATCCTTCATTCGACAGCCTCTTCATTCAAAGAACAAAGAAAAAAATTTGAGCATTCTCGAGAAAATTAGGTTCAACATACAATTCCTACATTAAATGAAATATGGCCAAGCTAGTTTGAAGGGAAAGAAGAGAAGAATAACTCTAGATCAAGTGCTCATAGTTTTTAGAATTTTGGTACATTTTGCCAATGTTATTTGAATGATTATTTTCTACCAGAATCCTCATCATCTTTATTATGAGTTTCTTCAGCCAACATCAGTCCAAAATTCAATAGGTAGAAAATAAACAATTCGATTTTCTGTAGCACTTCACATTCCAATAGGTATATTTTTGGGCAAAAAAAACCTAAGTAAAGGTAGAAATGGAAACTAAAATAAAGGTATGACATTTTATATCTAATTTTTTCATTAAAATATTTGGGAACTAATCAAGAAGTCTAAGTTACTTTGCAACTATAGTATACCTTTAGTCCTATATGTTCCATATCATCATTCTATGTGTCAATTCATACTGCAATTACATTCACCATGCCATATTTTGATTAAAATCCTTGCAATTTCTGATTTATTATGATTTGAATCACTTGTAAGGATTCAAATATGGGGCAAAACGGATTGTTGCCTCAACCACTCAATTATGGTAGTGAAACTCTGAATACTGTCATAGTTTTACTGTTTTTCCATTTATGCCATATCCAAAAATGTTTGTACAAGAATAATGAAACCATGAGACCATCCATCTCCTTTCACCTAGAACTTCTACAAATTCCCACTTTGGCATTACGAATCATGAGAAAATTCAGGTGAAACATACCTCCAAAGCAATGCATCATTAAAGGGGGCATAGTGATCATACATGAGCCAAAAGGGGTTGAATACTTCAAGGGGGTGAGGGTTGGAATAGATACTTGTTACCATCCCGTAAAGACCCTGACTAGAGCAAGAGCATTATATGGACATGACTAATGGAAGAATGGAGGGATTTTTTAGTTGTTGTACAAAATTTTGTAACTTGTGAAGGAAGGTATGTAGTGACATTTTTATGTGTTTTATGTTGCATTTACAAGGGAAGAGAATAAATGTCCTTTTCTTTCTATGGAAAATCTTGGCCAAAATGGTAACCCATCACATGTAGAGCAAAGTTTATTTCATCATGGATTGATTAAACAACTCATTGAGGATGAGTTGAAGAAACAAAATCACACATGGAACCATTTTCTATTCTGGAATGGATTCCAATATCACTTTGTTACATATAAAATTCTAGAGTATGAACTCTTGGATAGGCATATCAAATGTGAAAATGAGACCTTAAAGGAGAGGAGTGCTCATATGACTAAGAATAATTATCATCTAGTATCCTAGTATAAGACTTTGTTTCATAAATCCAAAATGTGGTGTGAGTAGGTGGTGTTGTTAAGAGGACGTAACAAAAGATTAATAACTAGGATTATGCAAAAAAAAAAAAAATAGCCAACAAGCTCAGATAATCTCCACATCCAACATTGAAATTCTAATCAAAGCAATAGAACATGCATGAATAGGAGGTGGGGCACAATTTTGTCATATTTTTTTTTAAGTTCCTGAGAAGGAATCCTTTTTTGTAAGAGTTTTTTGCATTGGAACATGAAAATACTTAGGCGTGGGGGAGATCCTGACACTAGATTTTGTCACATTTTTGCAATGCCAGAGACTCCCTTTTCCACCTGCCACACTACCTTATCTCCATCATTTTGCATCTCTCACTACCAAATTTACCCCCTCATTAAGGAGTATATTTAAGAAGCTCTATCACATAATCAATTGATTCTTTTAATGTATTTCCAAATGATTTAATGATTTATTTTTTGTAAGTTAGAAAATTATATTAAATACTGCAAAAGATGGAGATTACAACTATCTATCTTGCATGTTCGGACGTGGAAGCATTGCCCTAATGGGAAACCAATGTTGCCACTTGGCTGAAATATAGATGTAAAACTTGCAGAGTGGTAAATCTACAGTGCCACACAGGGCATAGTTGTTGAATGATAGACTAAAATAAAAAAAGTTGAGACCAAACTACCCAAAACAGGGTGGCCTAGAATGGCCAAAGAAACAAAACTAAAATCATCACTAAAAAAAATAACCAAGGAACCTAACCAGAAGCATATTTAACTATTTTTGGAGTCAAACATTTGCCCTACGAAAGCCTGGCGCACCTGCAAATTGTCACTGTCGAGCTTATCTTTGTCCGATATAGCTTGTCTGAGGTCCTCCAAGACGGTCATCATGAGGTCCACGCGGTGCCAACACTCTATTTCCTTACTCTGCAACTTGTAAATGGTGGTCTTGACATCCCTTAATCCATGCTTGAGGTCATCCAGGGACTCCTTGAGGGATGCTCTTTCTACACATTGGGAGTAGGTTGAGGGGATCACAGGGGAAAGTGGAGAGTTGGAGGAAGAGGTGGGGAAATTGGAGGAGGGGGCTGAAGAAAAAGGAGCAGTGGAGGTGACAAGAGGTGGAGGAGGAGGGTGGTGAGGGGGAGAAGGTAGGGGTGGAGGGCGGTGAGGAGGGGAGGGGGGAGGAGGAGCGAAACCAAGTGAATTTCCGAAACTGTCAAACCAGGAAAAAGGATTCGAAAGTGAGGAGAGGTCTGGGGTACTTTCATGAATTGGATGAGCAGGAATGGGAGCTACAATGGGTTTCAGGTTTGGGATGCCTTCGGTTTCTTGGGTAGATCCACTGTCATGCGCAACTTTTCCTCTTGCCGCATACCGAGCAGATCCCCTCTTTAATTTTCCCCTAAGACAAGGCATGGAATTAGCCTCAGGAAACCAGAAAAATAAAGCACAAAGATAGTGTGAGGGGTTGGTTAGAACCAACTAGACCTAGATGCTCTGTAATAACTGTGGAGAAAAGATAGAAACCGAAGGCCAAGAGGGCAAGATGAGCTCGCTCCAGAATGACAAGACGGTGTAAAAAACCATGAAGGGATGAGACTTCAAAGGCCAAGGGTGCGAGTGAGATTTGGCGCACCTAGGCTCTGGCCTAAGACCTCCATTTATGAACTTGTGGTGGGACTGCGACATCATCCAACCCATCTCCATTAAAACTACCACGAAGCGAAACATCAAGAGCTTGCAGCATGGTGGCATTGAGTGAGGTCTGAGGAACGACAGTGGGGGATTTAATCTCATGAGGTGATGGTAGAGGGGGGGTATGTCTGAGCCAACTCCAAGTGGAAGGCGGTCTGGCCAAGTGGCCTCCCCTTTGGTTGTCCAAGTGTTGAGCCCAAAAACACCCCATAAGGGCCAATGATTTAATGATTATTTAGATTAGAATTTTATTTTATCCCACAACTAGTAGAATGGACATAATTTTCTTTTACCCTTTCTACCAGATTTTCTATAGCAGATAGTTTCTAGGGGAAATTTTTCCATGTCATTTGCAAGTATGTAAGAACAAATTTGGAAATTCCGCACATTGGTTTTTCACGGAATATGCTCATTTAGGTGACTCACGAGCATATTTCTTGAAAAGTGCACAATAAGGAATGTATGGGAATATCTTCAAATGGATTTTTATGATAATTTTCAGAATTCCTGTAGCAGACTGCCATATTCAAAAATATGGTAGCAGTGAAGAATTCCACCTCCATACTTTGACTAGTTAAATTTGGTAATATGGGATTTGTTGAGGATGATGTTGTTATGATGTTATGCAACTACCATTTCCTTAATCAAAATAAATCCAAGATGTGTTGGTTGTAAGATCCACATATTTGGGGAGTGGTATCATATTGTTGTAACCTCTCCCCTCTTATGAAATATGATCTATCAGTCTTATAAGAGGGAGGAGAATCCATAGCTATAGAGAAAATTCAATATGACTTAGTAAGGGAATGTAATACTTCCTTTATAACCGATGTACATTTGGATGTTGAAATAAAAGAGCTAGTTGCTAAAGTTGTGAATATATTATTGTAGTATTCATTGGTGGTGTGTTCCACGAGAGGCAAGACCCCCTCTATCTATTATACACTACCCAAATAGTTTATTTTGTAGGTGTATTTAATTTTTACATTTTCTATTTTAAGTTGTGTGTTGTTATTTCATAAGATAACTACTCTCATTTCATTTATCAGTTTATTTCTTTCTTGAGTGGTTAAGTTAATTTATCTATGATTTTATTATTCATTCATTTCCACTCTTCAATTCCTACAAGCATGTGCTCCAACAAGTGTGGTTTTATATAGTGAATCTTAGTGCTGCTAACCCTGAGATGTTAAGAAAGTTGCAAAGCCACAAGACTCGAAACTACAACTATATGATTCCTTGGATCTGATTTGATATTACAATCTTCATTTGATTGATTTTTATTACAGTTTGATAAATCTACATGAATTAATCAAGTTATTGAGTAAGATAACATTGCATATGGTTACTGGATTGTTTGTCATCTAAGAAAGAGGATTGTAATTGATTAAAAAATAATAGAGCATGTAAGGACTTTGTAAATTTTGTCTAGCTGATAGACAAACGACATAGGTAACTGTTTCAACCAGCTTTAGAGTTGGGAACTATCTTGCTTAGTTCAGAGAGGGCTCTCTCATGTCACTGGATATTTCTTTGGCAATTAATGGCTAGATTTGGTTTTGTTTTGGGGGGGTTTTATAAATTTGTTGGCCAAGAAGAGGAGGGACACTTAGGGCTATGGAGTCAAAATTCTGAAAGTGAATGAAAACAATGATTGGCCAGTAGAACTCTCTATAGGATAAAGGTTAAATGAGGCAATGAATCTGAGTTGTAAATTGAAATTTGCACAGTGTAAGAGGAAAGGGGAAAAACAATTAACTGCATCAGAGCATTAATGAAATGAATTATGAATTAATTAGGAAGAAATACACAGAGTTATCTCATGATTTTCTTTAAACTATTCAAAGGAAGACAAACATAATGGAAGATAGTTTTCATTTGTAAGTCCATTGTTTTCTTCATATTCAACATCATGCCTGGAGGATTTCTGATTTGAAACATTATAAAGATTTTGCTTCAACAATTTGAAAGAATCAAAACATAATGACAAGGTTCTTTCACCTGATTCAAAACCTTCTTCATTTTCTTCACTACTGTCATATGCACATTTTTCAATTTATTTGGATTGTCGAACACACTCATTTTCAGACTCATCTTCGACCAATGGATGCAATTTTGAACTAACAAGACCTCGTACATAAAAAGTAACAGGGTCATCAAACACATGAGAAGATTGTTGCAATATCTTGTCAATTTGTTCCAGTGAATTAGTGTGATTTTGCATCAACACACATTCCTTTGCTTTAATGATGATCTTAGAATTTTCTTTCAACAATTTAAATGAAGAAAAACATAAAGGTAAGGAATTTCCTTCAGCTAATTCAGTACTTGCTTCTTTGTAACTGTGATATGTAGGTTGATTGCTCTCATTACACTGCTGAAAAGGAGCATTTTCTGATAGAGAACATGCAGCTGGATGTTCAAGGAAGTCAACATCATAATCATCATCATATTCATCATATATAAGAAAATCGACAACATATGCGATGCCATCTAACAAGGAAAAGCTTGGAACATCAACCTGCTCTTCAATAAGTTGTTTTGCAAATTCATCTTCTTGACTGTCTACAAAAGTATACATAAAACAATCAGCCCCATCCTTATCATGGGATGGATCATAATCTAAATCAACACCTCCTCTTTCATTAAGTGGGATATAATCTTTTTCAAAATCATTAGCATTGGAAACTTCAAGAGGACCTATGATGTTATCAACACTTTTCTCAATATGCCAATCGACTATTTTTTGTTCATATTCACTGTCATGTTCTTTAGCATCCAAATCCTCATTTTGAATCTGTTTTCATGCTTGGATATTGTGTTGAATCTCATGAGAATCATTAAACATTTGTTATAAGGACTTAGGTCTTCTTTCCATCAAGAGGAAAGAAAAATCTGGATGAAAAGTTGTTGCATAATGGAGCATGGAAACAACTTCAGTGGGTTGAATTTATTTGGGCAAATTGTAATAAATATTGAAAAATTTCCTACTAAATGTAGAAATGGTTTCATTTCTCTGCCTTTTTAAGGCATAAAAATCTTTAAGATGTAGATCCAAAGATTTCTTCTTGCCCCAAAACTTAAAAAAAACACTCTTCAATTCTTCCCATGAGATAATTGTCTCTGGATGCAAATGTTTAAACCATTCTTTGGTATCTCCTTTCAAGGATTGAGATAAGGCCCTCATACAAACATCATCATGATCAATCTCAAACAAATCTATAAAATGTTCAAAATCTTGGACGTGTTTTTTAGCTATGATGGCATCAGGTTCTCCACCAAACACAGGTAGGTACTTATAGTGCTTTGGAGGAAAATCATGAAGGATGTGAGGTAATTTTAAGGGTCTGTATCTATGTTGAATCTTGGAAGGTGTTGGATCAAGTGCAGGAGGTGAAATATCAACCTTGGTTTCATGAGGCTCATCAACTTGGTTATGGTCATCACATGGCTCATATGTTAAATTTTTATCAAAATCAGTGATACAGTGAGGAGATGTATTACAACTTTAAGAGGAGGATATACAATTGAAAGATTCTCATGATCATCATTTGAATGCAATAGGTAAATAAAAATTTGTTTATCATGTTCAGGAAAGGACAAAAGGTAATTAATCACAAAAAATATTATGTCTTGGAAAAAACTCAACTTTAGGTACTTGTTTTCTCCCATGATGTTCTTTCATACATATTTCAAGGGATCTCATCTTCCAGTGGAGTATCTGAATCACATTTGAAGCTTGAGTGGAGTCACCAATAAAATATTTAGGCTACTGAGTCTTTAGACAGTGGAGTTGCCATGAAAATTTTGAATTCTAGATTCTTGAAAATGGAGTCGCCATGTGAATGATGTACAACTTTTCTGTGTCTAAATACTCTTAACCATCAATACTCAGATATGAACTTTGTCATTTCTCCCAGGGAATATTTCATCTTCTCTCCCCGATAGCAGCGCCATAATGTTAGCACTCTGTAAATTTTGTCTGGATGATAGACAAACGATAGAGGTAATTGTTTCAACCAGCTTTAGAGTTGGGCACTAGCCTTCTCAGCTCAGAGAGGGCTCTCTCATATCACTAGGTATTTCTTTGGCGATCAATGTCTAGATTTGGTTTTGTTTTGGGGGGTTTTTATAAATTTGTTGGCCAAGAAGAGGAGGGACACTCAGGGCTATGGAGTTGAAATTTTGAAAGTGAATGAAAATAATGACTGGCCGATAGAAATCTCCAAAGGATAAAGGCTAAATGAGGCAATGAATCTGAGTTGTAAATTGAAATTTGCAGAGTGTAAGAGGAAAGGGGAAAAACAAGTAACTGCATCAAAGAATTAATGAAATGAATTCTGAATTAGTTAGGAAGAAATACACACAATTTAAATTTCTTCAGTTGAGAGAATCACAAGATGAATTCTGGGCCTTTGACTATCCAATTTAAACAGAAGAAAATGTAGATGAAATTAAAGAACACAGGAAATACATACAATGAGAGAATAGAAAATTCATATCACCACCATTAGAATATTTTCATAGAGACTTCAAAGTTTCTGCATATGTATTCAATTCAACTCCAGAAAATTACAATGGAATTCAAAGCAACCATAATTTGTGCACCCCTTGCACTTTTGCCCACCACTAATACATTCAAAACCTCTAATAATTATACAATTCGAGTTCCTCCAGTGTCCAACTGATTACAATAATTGAACTGAAATCGTTTCATCTTCTAAAACTGAGTACAATGATTACAAATGAAAGTTTTCAGAAAAAAAACATTTCATGATCCAACTGTCGATTCCTCTGACTCTTCAACTCCTTCCTCTGCCACATTCTCTTGGAAATTTCACTTATATTCTTTCAAATCTAATTCCATTTATCCATATTCTCATTAAATATTTGGGAATAGTATATTTGAATAAAAATAATTCCCAAATATTTTTCTATCCCGTAGAATTAAATTTCCATAATTTAATTCATGCCCGTGGTTTTTAAAACCATTTATTTCTTTCTTCCCATGGTTTTGAAAACCATGTCTTGTTTTCACAATTTACCATTTCACTGTGAAAAACATTTACTGTGTCTTGTTTTTTCCAATTTAACGTTTCACTGTGAAAACCATTTACTGATTTGTTTCCCATGGTTTTGAAAACCATGTTTTGTTTACCATATTTAATCTTCTTCTTTTACTTCTGTAAATCCTTTGGATAAAAAATTACCCAAGTCTTCCTTTCATGTGCATCTTCCCATTTAATTCTTTTCCATGGAAATAAACATTAATCTCTTTGATTTGTAAAATTAAAATTTTACCCATGTAAAACAATTTCACGGTGAGGAAGAATTTCCCTGTCTTCCTTGGTCACCAAATAGGATATCTTTACAAGATTGTTTACTCTAGGATGATGTTTCTTTTATTGAAAACGTTTCCCTGGAGAACTTATGTTTTCCATGCCTATTCTATGAGTTGTTATGCTATTTGGATTTTGTGCTGACAAAAAATTACGAGTCGATTTTGATCCCATGTCGACTTTGTCTTTTCCTGTCTTATGGATTTCATTGGGATATGTGTTTTCAAGAAGGAAAAAATTATTTCTTTTGTGACCTTTCGCAAATGTGCCTCCTTGGGGATGAATTCAAAATATTTGATGAAATTTTCTTTGATTTCATTCCATTTGAATGTGTGCCCACATGCTTCTTCAATCTTATACCACTTATGTAGTATGTCATCCAGAGTATTTGGAAACATGTGTGGCCATACCCTTTCATCCTTGTATCCTAGTTTTCTCTGCTCATTCTCACATTGATGAATGTGAGCGAATAGGTCGAACCCAGTTTTGACCTATGGGTTTCCCACCATCGGGTTTCCTATCTAGTGAAGGATTCTACTAAACTATGCACCCTCCCTTGTTCTCTCACTAATTTAGATACTTCGTTGCCATGAGTCATCGAGGAATTTATTTCACTAAACCATAGGGGGGATCTCATTTGTGTGTTAGTCAAGATGAGTGTTGGTGTTTGTTTTATCTTTTTCTCGAACACAATAGGGAAAACTTGTACTTAAAATCATGACCTTGATCGCTTTATTGGGATTTCCTCTATATGCCAACATTGTTTATCTCTAGATTCATAGCTCTCCATTTTCCAATTATAATTTTTTTTATCAGAGTTATGCCCTATTGACAATGGTTATCTGACTAATAATTCTCGTTCACTATTAGGCTCAACATTTTTTTTTCATTCATTACTTGGTACAAGCATTTTTTTTTTCATTCATTACTCTTCACCATCAATACTCAGATATGAACTTTGTCATTTCTCCCAGGGAATATTTCATCTTCGCTCCCCGACAGCGGTGCCATAATGTTAGCACTCTGTAAATTTTGTCTGGATGATAGACAAACGATAGAGGTAATTGTTTCAACCAACTTTAGAGTTGGGCAGTAGCCTGCTCAGCTCAGAGAGGGCTCTCTCGTGTCACTAGGTATTTCTTTGGCGATCAATGTCTAGATTTGGTTTTATTTTGGTGGGTTTTTATAAATTTATTGGCCAAGAAGAGGAGGGACACTCAGGGATATGGAGTTGAAATTTTGAAAGTGAATGAAAACAATGACTGGCCGATAGAAATATCCAAAGGATAAAGGCTAAATGAGGAAATGAATCTGAGTTGTAAATTGAAATTTGCAGAGTGTAAGAGGAAAGGGGAAAAACAAGTAACTGCATCAGAGAATTAATGAAATGAATTCTGAATTAGTTAGGAAGAAATACACACAATTTAAATTTCTTCAGTCGAGAGAATCACAAGATGAATTCTAGGCCTTTGACTATCCAATTTAAACAGAGGAAAATGCAGATGAAATTAAAGAACACAAGAAATACATAGAATGAGAGAATACAAAATTCATATCACCACCATTAGAATATTTTCATAGAGACTTCAAAGCTTCTGCATATGTATTCAATTCAACTCCAAAAAATTACAATGGAATTTAGAGCAACCATAATTTGTGCGCCCCTTGCACTTTTTCCCACCACTAATACATTCAAAACCTCTAATACTTATATAATTCGAGTTCCTTCAGTCTCCAACTGATTACAATAATTGAACTGAAATCGTTTCAACTTCTAAAACTGAGTACAATTATTACAAATGAAAGTTTTCAGGAAAAAAACATTTCATGATCCAACTGTCGATACCTCTGACTGTTCAACTCCTTCCTCTGCCACATTCTCTTGGAAATTTCACTTATATTCTTTCAAATCTAATTCCATTTATCCATATTCTCATTAAATATTTGGGAATAATATATTTGAATAAAAATAATTCCCAAATATTTTTCTATCCCGTAGAATTAAATTTCCACAATTTAATTCATGCCCGTGGTTTTTAAAACCATTTATTTCTTTCTTCCCATGGTTTTGAAAACCATGTCTTGTTTTCACAATTTACCATTTCACTGTGAAAAACATTTACTGTGTCTTGTTTTTTCCAATTTACCGTTTCACTGTGAAAACCATTTACTGATTTGTTTCCCATGGTTTTGAAAACCATGTCTTGTTTACCATATTTAATCTTCTTCTTTTACTGATGTAAATCCTTTGGATAAAAAATTACCAAAGTCTTCCTTTCACGTGCATCTTCCCATTTAATTCTTTTCCATGGAAATAAACATTAATCTCTTTGATTTGTAAAATTAAAATTTTACCTCTGTAAAACAATTTCACGGTGAGGAAGAATTTATTTTATTGGAAATTCCATAATCATTATTGAACCGCACTACTGAAAAAATGTCGCACCTAAACCATATCATAAATGGTTGCAATTTATTATATCGGGCTTGGGATTGAGAGGTTTACTCCACACCACTTTTACCCCCGATATTCACCATGTAAGGACACGTCTCCACGACAAAAAACCACTGGTTTACATATCAGCCTGCCTTACATATCAACCTAGTTTACTGTAATTTTTTTCAACCCTCGAAAGTTGACACATATTCTAAGTTTTTTTGAGTCATTGATTTTGGGTTGCACGACCATAGAAATTTCCCATTTTAACTTGTTGATAGGGTGTATGATGCCACCATCTAACATTTATTCTATCTCTTTTTGGACTATGGGATTATACTTGTGTGTCAACTAGTATGGATGCTTTTAATGAAATTTCCCCCCATGATGAGGTATGTTTTCATCTCCCCCATCTCTTGCACCAATCCTTTCATGTATTTATAATCACGTGAAAAAACCTCCTGATATTTTCGCAATAAGTCAACTACCCATGTGGTTTGTTTTTCAGACCAATAGTGACCTATTCTTTCCATTTTTGATCAACCATCTATTGAGATTTCAAACTCCTTAGTTTTGATTTATGTGTCCATCCACTTTTGTGCTTTAGATTAATCTAGTTTTCATTCTCCTTCTACAATGTCATTATAATGTCGGGGTAAGTTGAGTTTTTTTGTATCTTCCTTGTCTTCCTTGGTCACCAAATAGGATGTATTTACAAGATTGTTTACTCTAAGATGATGTTTCTTTTATTGAAAACATTTCCTTGGAGAACTTATGTTTTCCATGCCTATTCTATGAGTTGCTATGCTATTTGGATTTTGTGTTGACAAAAAATTACGAGTTGATTTTGATCCCATGTCGACTTTGTCTTTTCCTCTCTTCTGGATTTCATTGGGATATTTGTTTTCAAAAAAGAAAAAATTATTTCTTTTGTGACCTTTCGCAAATGTGCCTGCTTGGGGATGAATTCAAAATATCTGATGAAATTTTCTTTGATTTCATTCCATTTGAATGTGTGCCCAAATGTTTCTTCAATCTTATACCACTTATGTAGAATGTCATCCAGAGTATTTGGAAACATGTGTGGCCATACCCTTTCATCCTTGTATCCTACTCTTCTCTGCACATTCTCACATTGATGAATGTAAGCGAATAGGTGGAACCCAGGTTTGAAATTTGGGATGTCGGCATTCTCTGAAAACAAAATTCTACCAAATCGTTCTATGAAGTATATTGTAGTAGTGTTCTACATTTGCAGTCACAGTGCATGGGTTTCCCACCATCAAGTTTCCTATCTGGTGAAGGATTCTACTAAACTATGCACCCTCCCTTGTTCTCTCACTGATTTAGATACTTCGTTGACAAGAGTCATCAAGGAATTTATTTCACTAAACCATAGGGGGGATCTCATTTGTGTGTTAGTCAAGATGAGTGTTGGTGTTTGTTTGATCTTTTTCTTAAACACAATAGGGAAAAATTGTACTTAAAATCATGACCTTGATCACTTTATTGGGATTTCCTCTATCGGCCAACATTGTTTATCTTGAGATTCATAGTTCTCCATTTTCCAATTATGAATTTTTTTATCAGAGTTATTCCCTATTGACAATGGTTATCTGACTAATAATTCTCCTTCACTATTAGGCTCGACATTTTTGTTTTCATTCATTACTTGGTACAAGCATTTTTTTTTTCATTCATTACTCTTCACCATCAATACTCAGATATGAAATTTGTCATTTCTCCCAGGGAATATTTCATCTTCGCCGACAGCGGCGCCATAATGTTAGCACTCTGTAAATTTTGTCTGGATGATAGACAAACGATAGAGGTAATTGTTTCAACCAGATTTAGAGTTGGGCAGTAGTCTACTCAGCTCGGAGAGGGCTCTCTCGTGTCACTAGGTATTTCTTTGGTGATCAATGTCTAGATTTGGTTTTGTTTTGGGTTTTTTTTATAAATTTGTTGGCCAAGAAGAGGAGGGACACTCAGGGATATGGAGTTGAAATTTTGAAAGTGAATGAAAACAATGACTGGCCGATAGAAATCTCCAAAGGATAAAGGCTAAACGAGGCAATGAATCTGAGTTGTAAATGGAAATTTGCAGAGTGTAAGAGGAAAGGGGAAAAACAAGTAACTGCATCAGAGAATTAATGAAATGAATTCTGAATTAGTTAGGAAGAAATACACACAATTTAAATTTCTTCAGTCGAGAGAATCACAAGATGAATTCTGGGCCTTTGACTTTCCAATTTAAATAGAGGAAAATGCAGATGAAATTAAAGAACACAGGAAATACATACAATGAGAGAATACAAAATTCATATCACCACCATTAGAATATTTTCATAGAGACTTCAAATCTTCTGCATATGTATTCAATTCAAATCCAGAAAATTACAATGGAATTTAGAGCAACCGTAATTTGTGCGCCCCTTGGACTTTTGCCCACAACTAATACATTCAAAACCTCTAATACTTATACAATCGAGTTCCTTCAGTGTCCAACTGATTACAGTAATTGAACTGAAATCGTTTCAGCTTCTAAAACTGAGTACAATGATTACAAATGACAGTTTAAAAAAAAAAAACATTTCATGATCCAACTGTCGATTCCTCTGACTCTTCAACTCCTTCCTCTACCACATTCTCTTGGAAATTTCACTTATATTCTTTCAAATCTAATTCCATTTATCCATATTCTCATTAAATATTTGGGAATAATATATTTGAATAAAAATAATTCCCAAATATTTTTCTATCCCGTAGAATTAAATTTCCATAATTTAATTCATGCCCATGGTTTTTAAAACCATTTATTTCTTTCTTCCCATGGTTTTGAAAACCATGTCTTGTTTTCACAATTTACCATTTCACTGTGAAAAACATTTACTGTGTCTTGTTTTTTCCAATTTACCGTTTCACTGTGAAAACCATTTATTGATTTGTTTCCCATGGTTTTGAAAACCATGTCTTGTTTACCATATTTAATCTTCTTCTTTTACTTCTGTAAATCCTTTGAATAAAAAATTACCCAAGTCTTCCTTTCACGTGCATCTTCCCATTTAATTCTTTTCTATGGAAATAAACATTAATCTCTTTGATTTGTAAAATTTAAATTTTACCTCTGTAAAACAATTTCATGGTGAGGAAGAATTTATTTTATTGGTAATTCCATAATCATTAGTGAACCGCACTCCTGGAAAAATGTCGCACCTAAACCATGTCATAAATGGTTGCAATTTATTATATCGGGCTTGGGATGGAGAGGTTTACTCCACACCACTTTTACCCCCGATATTCACCACGTAAGGACACGTCTCCCCCACAAAAAACCACAGGTTTACATGTCAGCCTGCTTACATATCAACCTGGTTTATTGTAATTTTTTTCAACCCTCGAAAGTTGACACATATTCTAAGTTTTTTTGAGTCATTGTTTTTGGGTTGCACGACCATCGAAATTTCCCATTTTAACTTGTTGATAGGGTGTATGATGCCACCATCTAACATTTATTCTATCT
>ML779896.1:542263-575300 GCA_009831015.1 Picea engelmannii | reverse complement strand
TTTTGAGTCATTGTTTTTGGGTTGCACGACCATCGAAATTTCCCATTTTAACTTGTTGATAGGGTGTATGATGCCACCATCTAACATTTATTCTATCTCTTTTTGGACTATGGGATTATACTTGTGTGTCAACTAGTATGGATTCTTTTTGATGAAATTTCCCCCCATGATGAGGTATATTTTCATCTCCCCCATCTCTTGCACCAATCCTTTCATGTATTTATAATCACGTGAAAAAACCTCCTGATATTTTCGTAATAAGTCAACTACCCATGTGGTTTGTTTTTCAGACCAATAGTGACCTATTCTTTCGATTTTTGATCGACCATCTATTGAGATTTCAAACTCCTTAGTTTTGATTTATGTGTCCATCCACTTTGGTGCTTTAGATTAATCTAGTTTTCATTCCCCTTCCACAATGTCATTATAATGTGGGGGTAAGTTGAGTTTTTATGTATCTTCCCTGTCTTCCTTGGTCACCAAATAGGATGTCTTTACAAGATTGTTTACTCTAGGATGATGTTTCTTTTATTGAGAATGTTTCCCTGGAGAACTTATGCTTTCCATGCCTATTCTATGAGTTGTTATGCTATTTGGATTTTGTGCTGACAAAAAATTACTAGTCGATTTTGATCCCATGTCGACTTTGTCTTTTCGTCTCTTCTGGATTTCATTGGGATATGTGTTTTCAAGAAAGAAAAAATTATTTCTTTTGTGACCTTTCGCAAATGTGCCTCATTGGGGATGAATTCAAAATATCTGATGAAATTTTCTTTGATTTCATTCCATTTGAATGTGTGCCCACATGCTTCTTCAATATTATACCACTTATGTAGTATGTCATCCAGAGTATTTGGAAACATGTGTGGCCATACCCTTTCATAGTTGTATCCTACTCTTCTCTGCTCATTCTCACATTGATGAATGTGAGCGAATAGGTCGAACCTAGGTTTGAAATTCGGGATGTCGGCATTCTCTAAAAATAAAATTCTACCAAATCGTTCTATGAAGTATATTGTAGTAGTGTTCTGCATTTGCAATCACAGTGCATGGGTTTCCCACCATCGGGTTTCCTATCTGGTGAAGGATTCTACTAAACTATGCATCCTCCCTTGTTCTCTCACTGATTTAGATACTTCGTTGACATGAGTCATCGAGGAATTTATTTCACTAAACCATAGGGAGGATCTTATTTGTGTGTTAGTCAAGATGAGTGTTGGTGTTTTTTTTATCTTTTTCTCGAACACAATAGGGAAAACTTGTACTTAAAATCATGACCTTGATCACTTTATTGGGATTTCCTCTATCGGCCAACATTGTTTATCTTGTGATTCATAGTTCTCCATTTTCCAATTATAAATTTTTTTATCAGTGTTATGCCCTATTGACAATGGTTATTTGACTAATAATTCTCCTTCACTATTAGGCTCAACATTTTTTTTTTTCATTCATTACTTGGTACAAGCATTTTTTTTTTCATTCATTACTCTTCACCATCAATACTCAGATATGAATTTTGTCATTTCTCCTAGGGAATATTTCATCTTCGCTCCCCGATAGCGGCACCATAATGTTAGCACTCTGTAAATTTTGTCTGGATGATAGAAAAACGATAGATGTAATTGTTTCAACCAGCTTTAGAGTTGGGCACTATCCTGCTCAGCTCAGAGAGGGCTCTCTCGTGTCACTAGGTATTTCTTTGGCGATCAATGTCTAGATTTGGTTTTGTTTTGGTGGGTTTTTATAAATTTATTGGCCAAGAAGAGGAGGGACACTCAGGGCTATGGAGTTGAAATTTTGAAAGTGAATGAAAACAATGACTGGCCGATAGAAATCTCCAAAGGATAAAGGCTAAATGAGGCAATGAATCTGAGTTGTAAATTGAAATTTGCAGAGTGTAAGAGGAAAGGGGAAAAACAAGTAACTGCATCAGAGAATTAATGAAATGAATTCTGAATTAGTTAGGAAGAAATACACACAATTTAAATTTCTTCAGTCGAGAGAATCACAAGATGAATTCTAGTCCTTTGACTATCCAATTTAAACAGAAGAAAATGCAGATGAAATTAAAGAACATAGGAAATACATACAATGAGAGAATACAAAATTCATATCACCACCATTAGAATATTTTCATAGAGACTTCAAAGCTTCTGCATATGTATTCAATTCAACTCCAGAAAATTACAATGGAATTTAGAGCAACCATAATTTGTGCACCCCTTGCACTTTTTCCCACCACTAATACATTCAAAACCTCTAATACTTATACAATGCGAGTTCCTTTAGTGTCCAACTGATTACAATAATTGAGCTGAAATCGTTTTAGCTTCTAAAACTGAGTACAATGATTACAAATGACATTTTTCAGAAAAAAAACATTTCATGATCCAACTGTCGATTCCTCTGACTCTTCAACTCCTTCCTCTGCCATATTCTCTTGGAAATTTCACTTATATTCTTTCAAATCTAATTCCATTTATCCATATTCTCATTAAATATTTGGGAATAATATATTTGAATAAAAATAATTCCCAAATATTTTTCTATCTCGTAGAATTAAATTTCCATAAATTAATTCATGCCCGTGGTTTTTAAAACCATTTATTTCTTTCTTCCCATGGTTTTGAAAACCATGTCTTGTTTTCACAATTTACCATTTCACTGTGAAAAAAATTTACTGTGTCTTTTTTTTCCAATTTACCGTTTCACTGTGAAAACCATTTACTGATTTGTTTCCCATGGTTTTGAAAACCATGTCTTGTTTACCATATTTAATCTTCTTCTTTTACTTCTATAAATCCTTCGGATAAAAAATTACCCAAGTCTTCGTTTCACGTGCATCTTCCCATTTAATTCTTTTCCATGGAAATAAACATTAATCTCTTTGATTTGTAAAATTTAAATTTTACCTCTGTAAAACAATTTCACGGTGAGGAAGAATTTATTTTATTGGAAATTCCATAATCATTATTGAACCGCACTCCTGGAAAAATGTCGCACCTAGACCATATCATAAATGGTTGCAATTTATTATATCGGGTTTGCGATGGAGAGGTTTACTCCACACCACTTTTACCCCCGATATTCACCACGTAAGGACATGTCTCCCTGACAAAAAACCACTGGTTTACATATCAGCCTGCCTTACATATCAACCTGGTTTACTGTAATTTTTTTCAACCCTCGAAAGTTGACACATATTCTAAGTTTTTTTGAGTCATTGTTTTTGGGTTGCACGACCATCGAAATTTCCCATTTTAACTTGTTGATAGGGTGTATGATGCCACCATCTAACAATTATTCTATCTCTTTTTGGACTATGGGATTATACTTGTGTGTCAACTAGTATGGATGCTTTTTGATGAAATTTCCCCCCATGATGAGGTATATTTTCATCTCCCCCATCTCTTGCACCAATCCTTTCATGTATTTATAATCACTTGAAAAAACCTCCTGATATTTTCGCAATAAGTCAACTACCCATGTGGTTTGTTTTTCAGACCAATAGTGACCTATTCTTTCGATTTTTGATCGACCATCTATTGAGATTTCAAACTCCTTAGTTTTGATTTATGTGTCCATCCACTTTTGTGCTTTAGATTAATCTAGTTTTCATTCTCCTTCTACAATGTCATTATAATGTGGGGGTAAGTTGAGTTTTTTTGTATTTTCCTTGTCTTCCTTGGTCACCAAATAGGATGTCTTTACAAGATTGTTTACTCTAGGATGATGTTTCTTTTATTGAAAACGTTTCCCTGGAGAACTTATGTTTTCCATGCCTATTCTATGAGTTGTTATGCTATTTGGATTTTGTGCTGACAAAAAATTACGAGTTGATTTTGATCCCATGTCGACTTTGTCTTTTCCTCTCTTCTAGATTTCATTGGGATATGTGTTTTCAAGAAAGAAAAAATTATTTCTTTTGCGACCTTTCGCAAATGTGCCTCCTTGGGGATGAATTCAAAATATCTGATGAAATTTTCTTTGATTTCATTCCATTTGAATGTGTGCCCACATGCTTCTTCAATATTATACCACTTAT
Organism: Picea engelmannii; assembly: GCA_009831015.1. Taxonomy (NCBI): domain Eukaryota; kingdom Viridiplantae; phylum Streptophyta; class Pinopsida; order Pinales; family Pinaceae; genus Picea; species Picea engelmannii. Next base: position 571,255 of record ML779896.1, on the reverse strand, counting down.
GTAGTATGTCATCCAGAGTATTTGGAAACATGTGTGGCCATACCCTTTCATCCTTGTATCCTACTCTTCTCTGCTCATTCTCACATTGATGAATGTGAGCGAATAGGTCGAACCCAGGTTTGAAATTAGGGATGTCGGCATTCTCTGAAAACAAAATTCTACCAAATCGTTTTATGAAGTATATTGTAGTAGTGTTCCACATTTGCAATCACAGTGCATGGGTTTCCCACCATCGGGTTTCCTATCTGGTGAAGGATTCTACTAAACTATGCAGCCTCCCTTGTTCTCTCACTGATTTAGATACTTCGTTGACATGAGTCATCGAGGAATTTATTTCACTAAACCATAGGGGGGATCTCATTTGTGTGTTAGTCAAGATGAGTGTTGGTGTTTGTCTTATCTTTTTCTCAAACACAATAGGGAAAACTTGTACTTAAAATCATGACCTTGATCGCTTTATTGGAATTTCCTCTATCGGCCAACATTGTTTATCTTGAGATTCATAGTTCTCCATTTTCCAATTATGAATTTTTTTATCAGAGTTATGCCCTATTGACAATGGTTATCTGACTAATAATTCTCCTTCACTATTAGGCTCGACATTTGTTTTTTTCATTCATTACTTGGTACACACATTTTTTTTTTCATTCATTACTCTTCACCATCAATACTCAGATATAAACTTTGTCATTTCTCCCAGAGAATATTTCATCTTCGCTCCCCGACAGCGGCGCCATAATGTTAGCACTCTATAAAATTTGTCTGGATGATAGAAAAACAATAGAGGTAATTGTTTCAACCAGCTTTAGAGTTGGGCACTAGCCTGCTCAGCTCAGAGAGGGCTCTCTCGTGTTACTAGGTATTTCTTTGGCGATCAATGTCTATATTTGGTTTTGTTTTCGGGGGTTTTTATAAATTTGTTGGCCAAGAAGAGGAGGGACACTCAGGGCTATGGAGTTGAAATTTTGAAAGTGAATGAAAACAATGACTGGCTGATAGAAATCTCCAAAAGATAAAGGCTAAATGAGGCAATGAATCTGAGTTGTAAATTGAAATTTGTAGAGTGTAAGAGGAAAGGGGAAAAACATGTAACTGCATCAGAGAATTAATGAAATAAATTCTGAATTAGTTAGGAAGAAATACACACAATTTAAATTTCTTCAGTGGAGAGAATCACAAGATGAATTCTGGGCCTTTGACTATCCAATTTAAACAGAATAAAATGTAGATGAAATTAAAGAACACAGGAAATACATACAATGAGAGAATACAAAATTCATATCACCACCATTAGAATATTTTCATAGAGACTTCAAAGCTTTTGCATATGTATTCAATTCAACTCCAGAAAATTACAATGGAATTTAGAGCAACCATAATTTGTGCGCCCCTTGCACTTTTGCCCACCACTAATACATTCAAAACCTCTAATACTTATACAATTCGAGTTCCTTCAGTGTCCAACTGATTACAATAATTGAACTGAAATCGTTTCAGCTTCTAAAACTGAGTACAATGATTACAAATGACAGTTTTCAGAAAAAAACTTTTCATGATCCAACTATCGATTCCTCTGACTCTTCAACTCCTTCCTTTGCCACATTCTCTTGGAAGTTTCACTTATATTCTTTCAAATCTAATTCCATTTATCCATATTCTCATTAAATATTTGGGAATAATATATTTGAATAAAAATAATTCCCAAATATTTTTCTATCCCGTAGAATTAAATTTCCATAATTTAATTCATGCCCATGGTTTTTAAAACCATTTATTTCTTTCTTCCCATGGTTTTGAAAACCATGTCTTGTTTTCACAATTTACCATTTCACTGTGAAAAACATTTACTGTGTCTTGTTTTTTCCAATTTACCGTTTCACTGTGAAAACCATTTACTGACTTGTTTCCCATGGTTTTGAAAACCATGTCTTGTTTACCATATTTAATCTTCTTTTTTTACTTCTGTAAATCCTTTGGATAAAAAATTACCCAAGTCTTCCTTTCATGTGCATCTTCCCATTTAATTCTTTTCCATGGAAATAAACATTAATCTCTTTGATTTGTAAAATTTAAATTTTACCTCTGTAAAACAATTTCATGGTGAGGAAGAATTTATTTTATTGGAAATTCCATAATCAATATTGAACTGCACTTGTGGAAAAATGTTGCAACTAAACCATATCATAAATGGTTGCAATTTATTATATCGGGCTTGGGATTGAGAGGTTTACTCCACACCACTTTTACCCCTGATATTCACCACGTAAGGACACGTCTCCCCGACAAAAAACCACTGGTTTACATATCAGCCTGCCTTACTGTAATTTTTTTCAACCCTCGAAAGTTGACACATATTCTAATTTTTTTTGAGTCATTGTTTTTGGGTTGCACGACCATCGAAATTTCCCATTTTAACTTGTTGATAGTGTGTATGATGCCACCATCTAACATTTATTCTATCTCTTTTTGGACTATGGGATTATACTTGTGTGTCAAGTAGTAAGGATTCTTTTTGATGAAATTTCCCCCCATGATGAGGTATATTTTCATCTCCCCCATCTCTTGCACCAATCCTTTCATGTATTTATAATCACGTGAAAAAACCTCCTGATATTTTCGCAATAAGTCAACTACCCATGTGGTTTGTTTTTTAGACCAATAGTGATCTATTCTTTCGATTTTTGATCGACCATCTATTGAGATTTCAAACTCCTTAGTTTTGATTTATGTGTCCATCCACTTTGGTGCTTTAGATTAATCTAGTTTTCATTCTCCTTCTACAATGTCATTATAATGTGGGGGTAAGTTAAGTTTTTTTGTATCTTCCCTGTCTTCCTTGGTCACCAAATAGGATGTCTTTACAAGATTGTTTACTCTAGGATGATGTTTCTTTTATTGAAAACGTTTCCCTGGAGAACTTATGTTTTCCATGCCTATTCTATGAATTGTTATGCTATTTGGATTTTGTGCTGACAAAAAATTACGAGTCGATATTGATCCCATGTCGACTTTGTCTTTTCCTCTCTTCTGGATTTCACTGGGATATGTGTTTTCAAGAAAGAAAAAATTATTTCTTTTGTGACCTTTTGCAAATGTGCCTCCTTGGGGATGAATTCAAAATATCTGATGAAATTTTCTTTGATTTCATTCCATTTGAATGTGTGCCCACATGCTTCTTCAATCTTATACCACTTATGTAGTATGTCATCCAGAGTATTTGGAAACATGTGTGGCCATACCCTTTCATCCTTGTATCCTACTCTTCTCCGCTCATTCTCACATTGATGAATGTGAGAGAATAGGTCGAACCCAGGTTTAAAATTCGGGATGTCGGCATTCTCTGAAAACAAAATTCTACCAAATCATTCTATGAAGTATATTGTAGTAGTGTTCTACATTTGCAGTCACAGTGCATGGGTTTCCCACCATCGAGTTTCCTATCTGGTGAAGGATTCTACTAAACTATGCACCCTCCCTTGTTCTCTCACTAATTTAGATACTTCGTTGACATGAGTCATCGAGGAATTTATTTCACTAAACCATAGGGGGGATATCATTTGTGTGTTAGTCAAGATGAGTGTTGGTGTTTGTTTGATCTTTTTCTCGAACACAATAGGGAAAACTTGTACTTAAAATCATGACCTTGATCGCTTTATTGGGATTTCCTCTATCGGCCAACATTGTTTATATTGAGATTCATAGTTCTCCATTTTCCAATTATGAATTTTTTTATCAGAGTTATGCCCTATTGACAATGGTTATTTGACTAATAATTCTCCTTCACTATTAGGCTCGACATTTTTTTTTTCATTCATTACTTGGTACAAGCATTTTTTTTTTCATTCATTACTCTTCACCATCAATACTCAGATATGAACTTTGTCATTTCTCCCAGGGAATATTTCATCTTCGCTCCCCGACAGCGGCGCCATAATGTTAGCACTCTGTAAATTTTGTCTGGATGATAGACAAACGATAGAGGTAATTGTTTCAACCAGCTTTAGAGTTGGGCAGTAGCCTGCTCAGCTCAGAGAGGGCTCTCTCGTGTCACTAGGTATTTCTTTGGCGATCAATGTCTAGATTTGGTTTTGTTTTGGGGGGCTTTTATAAATTTTTTGGCCAAGAAGAGGAGGGACACTCAGGGCTATGGAGTTGAAATTTTGAAAGTGAATGAAAACAATGACTGGCCGATAGAAATCTCCAAAGGATAAAGGCTAAACGAGGCAATGAATCTGAGTTGTAAATTGAAATTTGCAGAGTGTAAGAGGAAAGGGGAAAAACAAGTAACTGCATCAGAGAATTACTGAAATGAATTCTGAATTAGTTAGGAAGAAATACACACAATTTAAATTTCTTCAGTCGAGAGAATCACAAGATGAATTCTGGGCCTTTGACTATCCAATTTAAACAGAAGAAAATGCAGATGAAATTAAAGAACACATGAAATACATACAATGAGAGAATACAAAATTCATATCACCACCATTAGAATATTTTCATAGAGACTTCAAAGCTTCTGCATATGTATTCAATTCAACTCCAGAAAATTACAATGGAATTCAGAGCAACCATAATTTGTGTGCCCCTTCCACTTTTGCCTACCACTAATACATTCAAAACCTCTAATACTTATACAATTCAGTTCCTTTAGTGTCCAACTGATTACAATAATTGAACTGAAATCGTTTCAGCTTCTAAAACTGAGTACAATGATTACAAATGACAGTTTTCAGAAAAAAAAACATTTCATGATCCAACTGTCAATTCCTCTGACTCTTCAACTCCTTCCTCCGCCACATTCTCTTGGAAATTTCACTTATATTCTTTCAAATCTAATTCCATTTATCCATATTCTCATTAAATATTTGGGAATAATATATTTGAATAAAAATAATTCCCAAATAATTTTCTATCCCGTAGAATTAAATTTCCATAATTTAATTCATGCCCGTGGTTTTTAAAACCATTTATTTCTTTCTTCCCATGGTTTTGAAAACCATGTCTTGTTTTCACAATTTACCATTTCACTGTGAAAAACATTTACTGTGTCTTGTTTTTTCCAATTTACCATTTCACTGTGAAAACCATTTACTGATTTGTTTCCCATGGTTTTGAAAACCATGTCTTGTTTACCATATTTAATCTTCTTCTTTTACTTCTGTAAATCCTTTGGATAAAAAATTACCCAAGTCTTCCTTTCACGTGCATCTTCCCATTTAATTCTTTTCCATGGAAATAAACATTAATCTCTTTGATTTGTAAAATTTAAATTTTACCTCTGTAAAACAATTTCACGGTGAGGAAGAATTTATTTTATTGGAAATTCCATAATCATTATTGAACCGCACTCCTGGAAAAATGTCGCACCTAAACCATATCATAAATGGTTGCAATTTATTATATCGGGCTTGGGATGGAGATGTTTACTCCACACCACGTTTATCCCTGATATTCACCACGTAAGGACACGTCTCCTCGACAAAAAACCACTTGTTTACATATCAGTCTGCCTTACATATGAGCCTGGTTTACTGTAATTTTTTTCAACCCTTGAAAGTTGACACATATTCTAAGTTTTTTTGAGTCATTGTTTTTGGGTTGCACGACCATCGAAATTTCAAATTGAGATTCGTTCCCATGATTTGACGTGATGCCATAAATCAAATATTGGATCAAATATTAATATAAATATTTTATTATAAAAATATTTATATTAATAATAATAAACCCTTTTTCTATTTTCCATGAACTTTGGGCATATGAGGCTTATCTCATGACTTTGTGGATAAGATAAGGGTCTTTAAGCTTAATAAAAGGGATATTTTTAATTTTCAACGGGAAAATGATAATAAGGGTAAAAATGAATAAATTGATGGGACCAAGGAATTTAGATACACATTAAGACTAGGTATAGGTTTGGGATATTTGCCAATTTTTTACTCATGGAGGTCATGACTATTTTGGATGACCAGTCAAGTGAAGGATTTAGGTGATGGAGGCTTGACGCAGCTGGTTAAAAAGTTTTAAAATATGAGTGGAAAGATAACACAAGGAAAAGATGCTTTGGGATAAAATAATGCAAATTAGCATGTGATAACATTGGCTCCAAATGGGGATTCTATCCTCCCAGTGAGGTAGCAAAGAACTCCTAGAATCGGTGCCTGATCCATTGGGTTTCTCCCAAAACATGTGTGTGTACCCTGCTCCGACCTGTCACTAGTGTCTGCTGAAAACCAAATTCTCCACACTGCTCTCAATTGGATATTGAACACTGAATACACCACTAAAATCTGACTATACGCACTACTGGAAATCCAAACTGAAAAATGCTTGACCAACAATATTATTTGCACCTACCTACCCTAATTGCTAAAATGAATTGCCAATCAAGTGAAATCATAATGCCAATGCAGCCATGCCAACATTTTGTTCATTGTTTGTTTTCTTTGCACATGCTTTCTCCAAATCCTTTTTACTGATCATTCATTAAAAATTTCATCCATAAATCCAAATCTCAAAAAATTAAAAAAACATTTGGATTGTTTACTGCCTCCAACAAAACTGCAAATGGATCCTTTAAAACATGCACAAAACAACAATCGTGTTTCACCTCTTCCACTGCATTCTTGTTTTCATGTGATTTAACCTGTTGATTGCCACCAAGAGGCTAAAAAATCTGCTAAGACTGCTGGAAATAACAATCTTCTAAATCAGAAGATAGTGTTGGCTGAAATGAAACCCCTGGTGGAAAGAAATCCATGTCTAACACTGATGTTGATTTACCATCATCTTTATTTCCAAGCTGGTAGTTGAGCACAGGCTGCAAATCTAAACTGAAATAACCTTCCATGTAATCAACAACACGATCATTAAATGCATGAGAAGGTTGTTGGTATTCCTCATTGATAACAATTTGCTCATGTAAAACAATGTCACTGTGAATGCAGTCAGACTTCCTTGCTTTCTCTGTTATCTCATGATTTGCTTTCAACTATTCAAAGGAATACAAACATAATGGAAGATAGTTTTCATTTGTAAGTCCATTGTTTTCTTCATATTCAAGATCATGCCTGGAGGATTTCTGATTTGAAACATTATAAAGATTTTGCTTCAACAATTTGAAAGAATCAAAACACAATGACAAGGTTCTTTCACCTTATTCAAAACCTTCTTCATTTTCTTCACTACTGTCATATGCACATTTTTCAATTTCTTTGGATTGTCGAACACACTCATTTTCAGACTCATCTTCGACCAATGGCTGCAATTTTGAACGAACAAGACCTCCTACATAACAAGTAACAGGGTCATCAAACACATGAGAAGATTGTTGCAATATCTTGTCAATTTGTTCCAGTGAATTAGTGTGATTTTGCATCAACACACATTCCTTTTCTTTAATGATGATCTTAGAATTTTCTTTCAACAATTTAAATGAAGAAAAACATAAAGGTAAATAATTTCCTTCAGCTGATTCAGTACTTGCTTCTTTGTAACTGTGATATGTAGGTTGATTGCTCTCATTACACTGCTGAAAAGGAGCATTTTCTGATAGAGAACATGCAGCTAGATGTTCAAGGAAGTCAACATAATAATCATCATCATATTCATCATATATAAGAAAATCGACAACATATGTGACGCCATCTAACAAGGAAAAGCTTGGAACATCAACCTGCTCTTCAATAAGCTATTTTGTAAATTCATCTTCTTGACTGTCTACAAAAGTATACATAAAACAATCATCCCCATCCGTATCATGGGATGGATCATAATCTAAATCAACACCTCCTCTTTCAATAAGTGGAATATAATCTTTTTCAAAATAATTAGCATTGGAAACTTCAAGAGGACCTATGATGTTATCAACTCTTTTCTCAATATGTCAATCGACTATTTTTTGTTCATATTCACTGTCATGTTCTTTAGCATCCAACTCCTCATTTCGAATCTGTTTTCATGCTTGGATATTGTGTTGAATCTCATGAGAATCATTAAACATTTTTTGTAAGGACTTAGGTCTTCTTTCCATCAGGAGGAAAGACATATCTGGATGAAAAGTTGTTGCATAATGGAGCATGGCAGCAACTTCAGTGGGTTGAATTTATTTGGGCAAATTGTAATAAATATTGAAAAACTTCCTACTAAATGTAGAAATGGTTTCATTTCTCTACCTTTTTAAGGCATAAAACTCTGTAAGATCTAGATCCAAAGATTTCTTCTTTCCCCAAAACTTCAAAAAAACACTCTTTAATTCTTCCCATGAGATAATTGTCTCTGGATGAAAATGTTTAAACCATTCTTTGGTATCTCCTTTCAAGGATTGAGATAAGGCCCTCATACAAACATCATCATGATCAATCTCAAACAAATCTATAAAATGTTCAAAATCTTGGATGTGTTTTTTAGCTATGATGGCATCAGGTTCTCCATCAAACACAGGTAGGTACTTATTATCATCATTTGAATGTAGTAGGTAAAGAAAAATTTGTTTAGCATGTTCAGGAAAGGACAAAAGGTAATTAATCACAAAAAAATATTATGTCTTGGAAAAAACTCAACTTTAGGTACTTGTTTTCTCCCATGATGTTCTTTCATACATATTTCAAGGGATCTCATCTTCTAGTGGAGTATCTGAATCACATTTGAAGCTTGAGTGGAGTCACCAATAAAATATTTAGGCTACTGAGTCTTTAGACAGTGGAGTTGCCATGAAAATTTTGAATTCTAGACTCTTGAAAATGGAGTCGCCATGTGAATGATGTAAAACCTTTCTATGTCTGAATACTCTTCACCATCAATACTCAGATATGAACTTTGTCATTTCTCCCAGGAGAATATTTCATCTTCGCTCCCCGACAGCGGCGCCATAATGTTAGCACTCTGTAAATTTTTTCTAGACGATAGACAAATGATAGAGGTAATTGTTTCAACCAGCTTTAGAGTTGGGCACTAGCCTGCTCAGCTCAGAGATGGCTCTCTCGTGTCACTAGGTATTTCTTTGGTGATCAATGTCTAGATTCGGTTTTGTTTTGGGGGGATTTTATAAATTTGTTGGCCAAGAAGAGGAGGGACACTCAGGGCTATGGAGTTGAAATTTTGAAAGTGAATGAAAACAATGACTGGCCGATAGAAATCTCCAAAGGATAAAGGCTAAATGAGGCAATGAATCTGAGTTGTAAATTGAAATTTGCAGACTGTAAGAGGAAAGGGGAAAAACAAGTAACTGCATCAGAGAATTAATGAAATGAATTCTGAATTAGTTAGGAAGAAATACACACAGTTTAAATTTCTTCAGTCGAGAGAATCACAAGATGAATTCTGGGCCTTTGACTATCCAATTTAAACAGAAGAAAATGCAGATGAAATTAAAGAACACAGAAAATACATACAATGAGAGAATACAAAATTCATATCACCACCATTAGAATATTTTCGTAGAGACTTCAAAGCTTCTGCATATTTATTCAATTCAACTCTAGAAAATTACAATGGAATTCATAGCAACCATAATTTGTGCGCCCCTTGCACTTTTGCCCACCACTAATACATTCAAAACCTCTAATACTTATACAATTCGAGTTCCTTCAGTGTCCAACTGATTACAATAATTGAACTGAAATCGTTTCAGCTTCTAAAACTGAGTACAATGATTACAAATGACAGTTTTCAGAAAAAAAAACATTTCATGATCCAACTGTCGATTCCTCTGACTCTTCAAATCCTTCCTCTGCCACATTCTCTTGGAAATTTCACTTATATTCTTTCAAATCTAATTCCATTTATCCATATTCTCATTAAATATTTGGGAATAATATATTTGAATAAAAATAATTCCCAGATATTTTTCTATCCCGTAGAATTAAATTTCCATAATTTAATTCATGCCCGTGGTTTTTAAAACCATTTATTTATTTCTTCCCATGGTTTTGAAAACCATGTCTTGTTTTCACAATTTACCATTTCACTGTGAAAAACATTTACTGTGTCTTTTTTTTTCCAATTTACCGTTTCACTGTGAAAACCATTTACTGATTTGTTTCCCATGGTTTTGAAAACCATGTCTTGTTTACCATATTTAATCTTCTTCTTTTACTTCTGTAAATCCTTTGGATAAAAAATTACCTAAGTCTTCTATTCACGTGCATCTTCCCATCCTACCTTCACATAATTAACCTCCACGCTAGTTCTCCACTCGGTATGTATGTGTTCCCTCCATCCACGGGAATAATGATTATAAGGGTAAAAATGAATGAAGTGATGGGACTAAGGAAACACATTAAGACTAGGTATAGGTTTGGGATATTTGCCAATTTTTTACTCATGGAGGACATGACTATTTTGGATGACCATTCAAGTGAAGGATTTAGGTTATGGAGTCTTGACAGAGCTGGTGAAATTTTTTTAACCCATGAGTGGAAAGATAGCACAAGGACAAGATGTTTTGGGAAAAAATAATGCAAATTAGCATGTGATAACAAAGCATGCTCTTATACTTGATTTTGATTCCTAGAAATGCTTTATCAAATGAAGTGATTTTGAATATAGTAGGATTAATAAAGATTTGTGTACCTAATCTTTCATGCTTTTTGTCGGCACCTCACATTTACGAGGTACCAAATTGATAATTTAATTTTCATCAATTTAAGAAATTAAATTGATTGACACCTGTGTTTAGGGGAAGAATATTCTCATTCATGTGGACTTTCTAGTCATGAAATAAGAATAATATCCTAAAATAAAGGAATTAGGCGCTCTTCCTCATATTAAACAAAAAATTACCTAATGGTGGTGTATGATCCCATGGTTTTGGAAACCCATGGTATGATCGCATGGTCGCAAGTGTCACAAAGTTTTGTATGCACCTTACTAAGTGTCACATGCACTTTTTCAAGTGTCGTATCCACCTTAATAAGTGTCACATGCACTTTTCCAAGTGTCACAACTTGTCGACACCATGAAATCCATTTTCCATGATCCCTAAGCCATATTGGAGGAAGAAACCCATCATTTCAAGGCCAAAAACATGCTTTTCACTTGGAAATTCGACCATTTTTTTGAGAATTTATGAAGGGTGGAACCCCCATGGCCATGTTGGGGGAGAACCACTTCATAGGGTGGAACCCCCTTGGCCTTATTTAGGGATTTTTAGTGGCATTTTGTCTCTAACTTAAGGGTAGCTCCAGTTTGGTTCAAGGAAAATATGGTGAATCCATCTTTTTCTTAAGGGACAACTTTGAAGAGATGAGATTGTTTTGGGTCGAATCCTATCCTATGGCACTATATTATGATCAAATATCAACTCATGGAGCCACATCCTCAACCACTTCCCTTATTAACTCATGGTGGTTGAGCCTCCCAATCCTATAAATTGAAGGCATTTCCAAGGTGAAAGGGGGAAGATTTTAGGTGTCAAACCTTTGATCCTAGGAGAAAGAATTCAATGGAGCATCAACATTTTGGTATCAAGACTTTCATGAAAGGGATGGAAGAGGAGAGATTCGAGAAGACTGTAGAGACATCAATTTTATTTTTAAGTTCCTTATTTTGGATTTCCATTCAATATTAACTTGGCCTATTCCTTTATCTATTATGTTCACGATAGTGTCTATGCTTAAGTTAAATCGGGAATAGATAGATTTTCTTTTTATCTAACAAAATATAGTAGAAGTATAAAGGTTTTCCTTTGTCTCACAGGTCTCTTCGATCACTGAACGAATTAAAGAATCGAAGGAAAAGGACAGAGCAACGAGGACAAACTTTGGGAAACACGTGTTTCTCTCTCCTTCTTTCTATAGGTTAATGAAATACATCTATAAGGAAATTAGCAACCATTTTCTTACTTCTGTATTTGGACCAAAGAAGGGGCCTTGGTCCAAAGTGGAGCTTATCATGTCTGTAGGATAGGATTTCTCATAACAGAAAAATGGCGACTCCACTACTTTCAATTTCCCCCCCACCATGATTGGTGAGTACCTCTTTGTTTTTTAACGAGCTTGAGGAGGATAACATGTGCTCAGTATAGCTCATCTTTGATGAGTCCCTCGACATATGTTTAATGAAACTGAAGAAGGAGGGCTTCGATTCCATATGGGTCCTAAATATTGGACTCATATAGGTCCTTCAATGCATAATTTTACAAACCAAATAAATAAGATGAGGAACCATGAGGAACTACATGGAATACCATATATAAATGGAAATGACATGACACATACTATAAATATATGCTATTATTAATTAAAAGTATATTGACCTGCATGTCTTTATTACTCGATCAACTGTGGGTTCTATGACCAACATGTCACTGGATCCTCTCACATGGATCATATACCAAGGGAACCTTAACAATGTGTCATGTCAATGGTATACCTCTAACATGAAAACCAACTATCCAACAATATCTTACACACCTCTATGGATTCTAGACTTCTTCAAGGGTTGATATAAATCTCTAAAATCACTCTCCAAGGGTTGACATCAATCTCTAAGATCACTCTCCAAGGGTTGACATCAATGACAACCAACTATCCAAACCAGTTGTCCAACAATATCCCCCTTTGACATTGATGGTAACACCTACATTGATGGCAACACTTAGACATTGCAACACCATGCTCATGCTCCCCCTATGACCATCGCTCCTCATCAATGTTTCTATCTCTCCCCCTTTGACATCAATGGAAAAAGTTATATTCCTTTGGTTTGCTCACCCTATATTCATGCCTCTATTATTCTCTCCCCCTTTAACATCCTGCAAAAAAATATAACTCTCTCTCCGGAGTTGCAAGATGTCATTTAGATCAAAGCATTCAAAGTTTAAGCATTCAAATATTTCATTATAAAAAAAAATTCCACTTGTCTTTGAGTTAGTCTTTGAACCAATCTATCCTGAACTCATGCTCTTATCCACTGACATATAACTATCTAATCCTACCAAGTGTATTATGAATCCATCCTTTTCCACTGACCCATACTGATCATGACTCTACTACACAGTTGTCCACAATGTTGAACCATCTGTAACTTCACTATTTTGAAACACTTCATGCTTTCTGAAGGATAGATCTCTGAACTGTAACAGTTGTTGCATAGACTCCCCCTGTTGAATATTCATATTACCTGGGAGTCTCCAATATGTATGGCTCAAAATAATGGAGGAATCCACCCTAATGCAGAGTAGTCTTCTTCTTCGTCTTTGGATCCATGCTTTACTTTCTTCAGAGTTATAAACTTGTTCCTATCACCTGTCATATGCTTTGAACAACCACTATAAACATACCAATCACTTTTCTTGCGTTGGGCATGTATATTAAGCAAGCATTAATTATGCTTTTTTTTCCATATCCCTTGTGGTTGTGATATGTGACTGCTAATTTTCTTCTTTGACTCCATGGGTGGAATAGTCAGTTTGCAATTCTTCGTTATGTGACCAAAATTGTTGCATTTGTAGCATTCTACTTCATTGTTCAATGAACCAAAATTGTTTTGGTTCCAGTTGTATGCTTCATAAGATCTTATGGGATAACTATTATTTAAGGACCCTACATTGTTACTTATGTTCTTGGGGTAGGCTCTGCATTTTACATCTTTATGTCCAAAATTAGAACAATTAAAACAATGACCATAAACGAATCTTTGATACTTGTGAATATATTATCTTTTTTGTGATCCAGTCCATTTGAATTTGTCTTCTTGAGTCTTATTTACTTCTATAATGTTCTTCTTTGGGGGCATGCATTCTTCTATATTGACAGAATCATTGACAATCTTTGCATATCTTCTTTGTTTTGCTTCATGTTATTTTGTCTTGGTGCTTGAACCTTTCTCATTTTGAACTCGATTGTATTCTAGTTTGGATCTATCATCTCATGATATTTGAAAGCTGATGATTTGATCCAATATTTTGGCACTCTTCTGTTGCATATCTTTCTTCTGAAGATATTTCCTTAAAGTGACTACTTCTTCTTCCAAGCTTCCGATCATCTTCTCCTTTTCTTCTAACTCACTTATAAGAATTTCCACAATTATTTTGTCTTCTTCTATTTGAAATTTCAGACTTGTGATCATCTTCTCTTGTTCTTTAGAGTTGGAATTTTGAGATCCCTCTTTCATTTTTAACTCTGCCTTGAGTGACTTGTTTTCCTTTCTTTCCTTTCTGAGTTATTCTAATGCATTGATTAGTTCTTCTCTGAGATCGACTTCACATTTTTCATTGGAATCATATTCTACTGCCATGAAGACTAATCTTTATGAATCAATGTTACTATCATTATCCTCCTCGTCTGATGAGGAACTATTCTCTTTTGAGTAGAAACTTTTCTTGAATAGATTCTTATTGTTTCTTCTCTTGTTTCCCTTTTGATATTTCTTTTCCCTTTTAGAAGCTTCTTCTTCATCACTGCCTTTATTCCCGTGATTAAATTTAGAAGAAAAATGACCAATACCACCACAATTAAAACATTTCAATGGAAGCATACATTTATACTTGTCGGTTCCTTTCTATAATTTTCTCACGAAGTTATCCATCTCTTCATCTTCATTTGAATCATCACTGCAGCCGCAACTTGTTTTTGACTTTTTCTTGAGCCTCTTCCTTGTCTTCTTGGATTCCTTGAAAGGTTCTTCCTTTGTGACTGGGTTGTCCTTTTTTTTTCTCATCTCATAGGATGTAAATATTCCATGTAGCTCATCCATGCTCAATATATCGATATCTTCTATTTCTTCTAAGGATAATATTTTAGAATCAAATCTCATAGGAAGAGACCTTAATACCTTTTGAACAACCATTGAGTCATCAACTTCTACACCCAATCCTTTAATAGTGTTGAATACTTTGTGAACTCACAAAAGGTAGGTTGCAATGTATTCATATTCCTTCATCTTCAATTGTTCAAACTTAGCTATGAAAATTTGAATCTTAGCTCCCTTTACCTTGGCATATCCTTCATAAATATTTTGGATTTTATGACAAAGATCTTTTACACTATCACAATGCATAACTTTGACAAAAACTGAATCAACTAAACTACTTAGAATAATACCTTTAGCCTTTGAGTTTTTTTCTCTGAGCTTCCTTCCATCTCTGTTGGTTGGGGGAGTTGTTGGTGTTGTCTATCCATCTACTAGTAACTTCCAAACATCAAGTCCTTGTGTTTGTAAAAATTATTTTGTCCTTTTATTCCAAAAGGTATAGTTCTTCCTATAAAACCTTGGTGCTCCAATCTTAGCCTATTTCATGATCTCCTTACACTGATTAGACTGTTTCTTGAAGGACCTGCTCCGATACCAATTGTTGGAATACAGAGAGGGGGGGTGAATCAGTATGAGAAATTTATGTCAATTTTAACCACAATATAAAATCTTCAACAATCATAGCATATAAACATTAAGTTGATTAGTTACCATTCAACAATTTATCATCTATGTCTAGTATATCATCAATGCATGATAAAATAATCACAGATACACAATACACCAAGATTTACGGGGAAACCCAATGCGGGAGAAAACCACATAATGCTTTTCTTATTTTCATAATAAATATATTCATAGGATGCACCAACTTGCCAATTTTCCAGCTCCAACTCAAAGGAGTATCCAATCCCCTAATTCTCAGGTTCCAACCTAAAGGAAGCTCCAGCTTCCTGATTTATTAGCTACAACTGGAAGGAGGCTACAACTCCCTTTCCTTTCCCTGTCCTACCTCCATGAACTATAAGTGTATACCAATGTGTCACTACCACATCAAACTATCATTTCCCCTATCTCTAGATTGATATACCATCATTGTCATTGTCAACCTGTCACCACAATCTATCACTGTCAACCTTTACCTCAATCTCACGGGACTAGTTTTGAATTAGTCACAACCCCTAACTTTCAACAATAATAACTTTGTACTTGTAATTAACAAAGGTATGAAAATTGTACCCAACCTTCTTCAATGTATCTTCTGAAATGTACCCAACTAGTCAAAGTTTCACTCCTTGAATCATTCCTATAGAGACTAGAAAAACTTCATCCTCCCATGGATTTTCAATCTTCTTTACTTCAGTTGGAATTCTCTTCCTCCAACATGTATTCTCATAAGTGAATACATGATTTGCAATGGACTCTTCTCTGTATTATAAAGATAAATTTCTTAATGAAATGCAACTCACATGCAACATGTTATCTTTTGTTTACTGCCACTTCACTTCGACATGCAACTTTGTTTAAGATTTGACATCAATGACAACCGATATTCCAAAAACTAAGCTTGGACTCTTCTTTTTCGATAATGGCATGCAATAATTAATTATCCCTACCATAATTAAGTATCCCTGCAATAATTAATTATCCCTGTCATAATTAATTATCCTTGTAATAAGTAATTAATATTTTTTGATAATTAATTAATCCTTGCAATAATTAATATTTCAACAATTAATTAATGTTTTTGAAACCAATTTGACAGGTCAATCTTCTTGATGACCTTCTAGACACTTGTAGAATGTTCTTGTGGGTCATCCAACTTCACAGAGCCATATCACCTCAACTGTGAGGAACTATGTGGTGTATAATATACCACCAGAAATGGCATGACTGTTATAACCCTAAATTGCACCTCACATGCTTACCAAGCATCAGGCCAACTCATATCCCTTCCTTGCCAAAGCCATGCTGAAAAAAATCTTGAAAATCCTCTTAAAACAAGTGGCACGCGCCCTAACCCACTACTGCACGCGTTGGAACACTGACAGGCCTCTTACAACACGAGTTTGAACGTTGGCAGGCCTACTACAGTCCGCATTTACCTAACAAAGCACAAAAACAGGAAAGTTGCCGACGGGACAAAAAGATATGGGTCAGTTAACTAAAAATCGTAGCCATGCATGGCCGAGATTTCGTCCAAAACCCTAGCTCCTTCTAGCCTATAAAAGAAGGGGTAGGGGTACTATTTGGAAGAGGAAAAAGATAGCAAAGAAACTCTGCCCAATTGTCGAATCCATTTGTCCCAACCCTTTAGCCTTTCCTCAAGCTTAAGGAGAATTAAAGCAAAGCAGTTGGAGGACAAAGAAAAGGAGGATCCCAGGATCAGGATCGAGGAACGGTGGCCGGTCTCTATCATTATTGTAAGTTGATTCATCTTGAGATTAATAAAAGAATACTTTTCCTGTCCCAATGCATGATTTATATATGTTTTATTTGATTTATGCTTAATCTCTAACCCCCAAGTAGAAAAATAGTATGCATGCATAGTGTTTTGTCTTGATTGCAGGATTGTCTTTGGAAGGAGCAGCACAAGAAAATGGACAAAGCGCAACGGAGGATCTACACCAAACATCACTAAAAAGGTTAGTAGGCATTTTCCATGTTTGTGTGCGAAAAAGGGGTTTGAGTTTTGGGGTGTTAGGTTAAAAGTGATTTCTTTAAGGTCACGATCTGCGTACAAGTTCAGCCCTAGCTTGTTAGTCCGTAGGGTATTATTTCCCAACGATAGAATTGGCGACTCCACTGGGGAAGATACTCTTAGGGTTTTCGGATTTAGTTGAAGGTTTTTGGGTAGTTCAAAGAATTAGATTTTCCATTTCTTTGTTTGTCGGTTTTCTGTTAGGTCAGAGCTAGCAGGGAACCTGGTTTTTTATACCAGTTTTTCCTTCACTGTTGCTTGACATTTATTATCGGGACACATAGAGGTACACGGGGCCTGCAGAAGTCCTGCACGCATGTAACCCGTGCTCTAACCTTCTACAGCCCATGTTTGAACGCTTGTTGTAGAGGTTTCAGTAGCATGTAGGAATCAGAGAGCTTAAGAGGTAGTCTCCTCTTCCCTGTCAAAATTTCACATTCTCAGGGGGCTTTTTGGATCCTGTCTGGGTCTTGCTGGTTCACAGTCTTGTCTCATTCTGCTTTATTGCGTTTGTTAAGTTTTTGCATTTAGTTTCCTTTTCTGTTAAAGAAGAAGCATCCAAGCCTTCAATTGACCTTGGTTGTCAATACCAGAGGCCTCTACCAGTTCAGACCGCGGGTACCCACACTTTGTTATAGCTCAACACGCGTTTGCATGCGTGCTGTTTCAGTGACAGTCGCGGACTTGTCAGGTGGATTTTTATTCAGGGTGGGGCAGTCATCCCCTCTTGTGGTGAGAAGTTTTTTCCTCTCAGGAGTTTGAGTCTAGGGTTTCACAGTCAGTAGGTTAGGGCCTCTTATCCTTAGCCTATTTTTTCTTAGTTAATGTTTGATAGAAAAGATAATTTTTTTTTTTTGTGTTTTATGGTTTTTAGACAAGCATAAGAAGCAGTGATTTCTCGATTGCCATTGAGTGTCTTTCCTCTGTTTCTTTGCGATCTGCGCTTTAAGCCAGAATTTTATTTTGTTTTCTTGGTTTTGGGCTTGTCAACATTTTCCCTTTGTTGCTTCATTTAGCACTCAAATAAAAAAATATATATATCTCTTTTTCATTTTCTTCTTTGTTTGAATATTGTGTTGTTGCATCAATAGCTAGGAAGAAGTGTTTTTTCATAAGTTTTTGCAATGCATTTAGAGCATAAGTATCTCACAGATTGAGTGAAATT
Source organism: Picea engelmannii (assembly GCA_009831015.1). Classification (NCBI taxonomy): domain Eukaryota; kingdom Viridiplantae; phylum Streptophyta; class Pinopsida; order Pinales; family Pinaceae; genus Picea; species Picea engelmannii. The sequence continues at coordinate 552,695 of ML779896.1, read as the reverse complement.
CCTTTATGTTTGCTACATGAAATCTTAGAAAATTCAAAAAGGAAAAGAAATATTTCTTGGTGAAAAGTTGCTGGTTTTTGCATTTTTTGTAAAAGTTTTTGTTTTCAAGCATTTCTTATTCATTTTGCTTTGAGTCTTTACACACCATCAGTTTCACCTTCATACCTTGTGACATAAAAAATCCCATTAAAAGCAACGCTAATTAAAATCTATTAGACTTTTTGTTTGTAGGGTTCATACACTAGCTCAGGACTAGGGCCTTGGAATAGGTTGGAGAGTAAATTCTCCAAGGCCACTCAAACCAAACATTGGAGTCTATCATAGGGAGTGTAGAAGTCCAGTTACATGAAAGTTATCTGGGACCCCCCTATAACACAGGGGATAAACACGAGGTTGCATAAGGAAAGGTAGCGGAGATAACCCCTCCAAAGCCGGACCGAACGTAGTGGAGAACACATATCGAGGATTTGTTGAGGGATTTCGTCATTTGCATTTTCCACGGAGCTTCATGGGTATCGAATCTATTCGAGGTCCTCAGTTGTCTTCCGGACCATTTTCTCTCGATACCCTTGATAGGTTTCAGGCTTGATACCCTGCTCATTGTGGTCTACCCAACTATCGACTGTACCCGCCTGGTGACTGTTCGCGTGCTAGCAAACTAGTTGCCAATATTTTCTAGGGACATACACAGGTGACCGCGGGGGTATACCGCGGTACCTAGGACAGACATTGGGCCACGCTTTGCATATTATACCCGGAGGGTGATTCTGTTTTCAAGTTGTACTTGCACCGGTAAGTTTCTCTAGTGTTGGTTGTTGTAACTGTTCTTCAAAATAGTTAGTGATTGCTTGTCTTATCTCATAGGGGCTTCTTTTTAGTGTGTGTTACTGTTTGATTGTGTAGAATACCATAGTGTGTTGTGGATCTTCTCACATAGTGGAGGATTCAGAGCTCCACCAGTCACGAAGGCTTCTGGGCCTACCGCCGGTTATACTAGAGCCACCCCCGCCACCATTGAGGCGGAAGCTAGACCAACAAGGGTCTTTCGAAGCAACCAGGTTACCAACCATTGAGCCCGAACAAATCCTGGAGGGATCAACTGCCAATATTGGTTTGGTTGAAGCCCCAACCACTGATACTTGGCCGCAAGTTATTGTGCCAATTCAATTTTATGAACGCCTGTCAGTGCCTCACACAGTTATGGAACCAAATTATGTTACTTCTTCTGGGATTTCTTCCATTCCCACCACCGTTGCTACCACAGGAGAAGAATCTCCTAACTTGCCATCATCGGCCAAAGCCACTACGGTCTCGGCCGCAACTACGTCGCACAGTGGACCGACCCCATCTATCATGGCGGCCACCAACCCCTTCACACCTAGTGCGACAGGCCCTTCGTTCTCATATGGTATGCCTAGTTCGGGCACAAGTCCTGCACTCACTCACTCCACTTTATAGACTTTGGGTCTGGGGGCAGGGAGCTCTAACACTCTTCTGCAAGGTCAACATGGGGGCATTCCTGTCTCGTTTAATGCTTTTCCTTACGCTGGAGGTCATATCTCTCCTTCGTCCCCTTCGCTTGGTGGTCCGCATCAACAATCTGCTGGGTAGCCTACACACATGAGTTCATTTGGAGCCAGGAGTCAAGGAACACCTGCGCAAACTCAGTTGGTAGGTTCATCACCGTTTGTTTGGTACGGGACATTTGGTAATAACACTTTCACATCCATTGCTTTCCCATCTAGGGGCACACCCATTTTTGGATAGTCTACTTCGGCACAGGGTACTATTCCTGCACTGGGGGCACATATACCAGGACCTTGGAACTCAGGGCAAGGATCCATTCCTTCCTCTGGAATGTCGTTCTGGGGTAATTTTTTCCACAGTCAATGGAACCCCGAACATACTTCTATGCCTCTCCCATCAGGACTGACATGGAGTAATCCTTCCCAAAGTCTGTCAAACACGATGAATGCCCAACATCCTATGTCCTTTATGGGGAATCAGCCAATGATGTCTCCACATATGCAAAACTCTTACACTGGTCAGGGCCATGGTTTCTACTAGAATCCGGGCCAGCAGCCAAACTTTTCCTATCAACCTGGTGCCAGTCAAACTCCAGGACCCTTTTTCCCAGGCTATCAGTAGCAACCCAAACTACCATTTTTGGCGATGTTACACTTGCCAAATTTGACACGATTGTTAAATGATCATATCTATCATGATTTGTGTTGGTCTCCTATGCCAACGAAGTTGCCTTCGGACATTCCAAAGTTCAAGGCCAAGCCTAACGAAGATCCAGGTGATCACGTGACTACTTTCCATCTTTGGTGTTCATCTAACTCACTGAAAGATGACTCCGTCCAGTTGCGATTGTTTCAACGCACTCTTATTGGGAGTGCCACCAAATGGTACATAGAGCTTGATCGTTCACGATACTCTTCTTTTGGCAAACTAGCGATGGCCTTCCTTAACCATTTCCAGTTACCTATGAGATATGACATCGGCACAGAGTTTCTAGCCAATTTCGAACAGACGATAGCAGACCATATCTCTGATCATATCCGAGAGTGGCGACGCCGAAAGAGTCTAATCAAAGTACCACTTCCACCAACATTCCTGATTGAGTGGTTCCTTAAGTCTTTAGTACCGCAATTATCCAAAGACGTCACAACTTCTGGGGTTTTCTCTGAAGAAGATGGCATCATGAGGGCTCAACAGTTTGAGCTTATCTATTCTCAGTCTGGTCTATTGTACAACATCCTGCCGGATGCACCATGATCGATACTGGATAAAACCAGACAGAGAGCCAGACCACATTCCGATGGTATCGTTGGTTTGGCACAAACCAAGCCCGCTGAGCAATTGACAAAATAATTGCAACAGTTATTTATACAACACTCAATAGCCAACCAGACTACTGCTTTGGCTGCTCCTCCTACCCAAATGTCAGAAGTACACTCTGTGCAGATGACTAACCCAAAGGCCCCCCAGCAACCTGAAGGGAAGAAAAAACAATGCAAGAAGGGTAAGGGGGATAAAAAACCCATGGATAATGCTGGCAAGGGCACTCCGGAAAAATGGAAGGCACGGTACCCGTGCAACTTATGTGTGGAATACCACCCAACCCATCTATGTCCTAGACTTGTGGAGGCCCAAAATTTTGTCACACAGCAACAACAAGCCGTGTTGACTAATCACTTTCAGCATGGGCAAAATTTAACTCAAGCCTCTACAAGTGCTAAGGGGGGCAACCAAGAACCCTGCCCTCCCCCAAATAATTCCTCTTCCGCGAACATATATATGGTTAGGGGTGATGCTTTAATAACGACTAGAGCGCACGACTATAGTAAACCAAGTGCCTTTGAGAAGGGAAAAGAAGCTGAACTCTCGTCTCTTCCTCTACAGATTGAGAAGACATTGGGAGAAACAATGACACGCATTCCCAAAGGTGCGTTTAAGAAGGCTTCTCACAATCCAAACGCAAGGGCCACCCAAAATTACTCTGTGGTGGAAGATTTATCCCAAACCCCTTGTGCTATGTCTACTTTGGAGGTCCTCCAAAGTTTCCCTGCTCAGAGGAAAGCCTTGTTGACTACTTTAGGCTCTACTGAGATTTGTAACCTGGGTACCATCATGTTAGATACGACTGACTTGAAACCTCATTTTCCTTACCACGTCGCGTTTAAGATAGTAGTGGCTCATCCCACGAAAACTTTTACACAGAATATATTCCACACGGTGGTCGACGAGGGCGCTTCGACTTGTATTATGTCGTTAGCATGCTGGAAAGCCATTGGTCAGCCTGAGTTGTCTCCATCACCTACTCTCCTCACTGCATTCGACGGTCGTTCTTTCCGACCACATGGCATCATTCCTTCTTTCCCTGTGCAGTTAGGGGGAAAGACCGTGTGCGTCGAAGTAGAGGTATTCGATGCCCCCCTCGACTACAATCTCTTGTTAGGTTGTAGTTGGACTTATGCTATGCAAGCGGTGGTCACTACAGTTTTTTGAGTCTTATTGTTTCCACATGAAGGCCGAATAGTGACCATTGATCAATTATCCTTCTCTAGACCTGACCCAGCTTTGGGGGCATCCACGGTTCCCATGATAGATAATCCTCAATCCGGTGTCGTTAACGTAGGAGTTGGTTTGTGCCCATCTTTGATGGGTAATTTTGATTACCCACCTCCTCATGGCGATGCCAAGGTTATATCGACTCACCACAAGGCTGGTATTTTTCACGTCTCATCGTTCTGCACGACTTACTTTCAGGATCCGTGTATTCTTCCTTCCCCATCAGCCACGATGGATGAGACAGGGCACGCTTTCATGTCCATGCCCTTGTCGGCCGCTGAAGTAGCGTACTCTTTAGTCCAACAAACTTCAACTACTCCTAATCCGACTCTCGCACAAGAGTTTGATCCACTTCTTGAGCCTATCTGGGCTCAGGTTTCTCTTGCTACCATTGATTCGTTAGACTTAGTCTTGCCTTCTGACGAAGCTATAATCGAAGCAATGACTAGTCCGGACAAACCTTGGGAAGATCTTCATCACAGATCATATTTCCTCCCAGAGTTAAGCCGAATCGAGGCCGGAGAATTCACTATCACCATGACGGGAGATCAACCATGTCCCATTAACCTCTTAGCTACACAGGAAATTTATGCTGAGGGAAATATGGAGACTATCATTGCCACTATACCTATCAACATCTCTCGAAACCCTAGCGTCGTGGAGAATGTCTTCATCGGAGCGGATTGCTCCCCCGAAGAGGTTCAGATTTACATGGATCTTTTCAAAGAATTTTGTGACGTTTTTGCCTGGTCTTATGAGGAAATGCCAGGCATCGATCCAAAAATAGTTGAACATGAGATCACTACGTATCCTGATGCTAAGCCTGTTCGACAAAAACTTCATCCAGTTAATCCTAAGAAAGCAACAATCATCAAGGCTGAGGTTGATAAATTGCTCAAGGCAGGGTTCATTTACCTGATTCATTTGACTCAGTGGGTGTCAAACCCTGTGCCGATTGATAAAAAGCAAGGCACGATTCGTGTATGTACTAATTTCCGTGATTTGAATAAGGCATGTCCAAAAGATAATTATCCAACCCCATTCATCGATCAGATCATTGATGAATGTGCCGGTTGTGAAGCCTTTTCGTTCATGGATGGTTTTTTAGGATATAATCAAATCCAAATCAAACCTGAGGACCAACATAAAACAACATTCATTTGTCCGTGGGGTACATTCAACTATTGTAAGATGCCTTTTGGTCTCAAGAATGCTGGAGCCACTTTCCAGTGGGCCATGTCTTTTGTGTTTCACGACCTCAAACATATAGTCGAGGCCTATCTGGATGATTTAGCATCACGCTCTCGCAAGCGAAGGGATCATCCTATGCACCTCCGACTAATCTTCGAACGCTGTCACTACTTCAGGATTCGCTTGAATCCCAACAAGTGCAGCTTTTGCATCACGTCAGGACATTTGTTAGGTTTCATCATTTCAACAACAGGGATCATGGTCGATCCTCTTAAGGTGGAGGCAATAATCCATTTGCCCCCCCCCACGCACAATCTTACAACTTCAAAGTCTTCAAGGCAAGGCGAACTTCTTATGACGCTTCATTTCCAACTATGCCGAAATCACCAAGGGATTTATGCGTTTACTGAAGAAAGATGTTCCCTTTTTCTGGGACGAAACCGCTCAACGCTCTTTCGACGCATTAAAACACGCCCTCACTACCGCACCTCTGCTACGACCACCTAATTATAACAAAGACTTCTTATTATATCTGGCTACCGTAGAGTCAACCATAGGCATGGTTTTAGTTCAGGAGGATGATTCGTTTTCAGAATATGTGATCTATTACCTGAGCCGAGGCCTCGTAGGACCGAAACTTAATTATTCCCATCTCGAAAAACTTGCGTTGGCAGCAGTTCATGATGTCCAATGATTTCGTCACTATGTTCTGTTTCGTAAGACTACCGTCATTGCCCTCATGAATCCATTCCAGTACATGTTGACAAGATGAGTTATCGGCGGAAAAATAAGTAGATGGATGGTAATCCTCCAAGAATTTGACCTAGACTTCGTTTTAGCCAAGTCCAAAAAGTCACTAGTTTTCGTAGAACTTATCTCGGAGCTTCCGGTTGAGTCAGGTGACGTTGTGCCTGAGGAATCACCTATCCAGGGGGATATGTTTTTGATTGAATCTTCAGACCCCTGGTAAGGAGATATACTGATCTATCTCCAGAATTTGAAGTGCCCCACCTCTGCTTCTCGTGATGAGCATCGGCGGATACGCCATCAGGCTAAGAACTATCTCATACTCAATGATATGTTGTATCGGAGAGGTGTAGACTGCATCTTGCGCCAATGTCTTACTCATGAGGAGGCCGTCATAGTGCTCAACGATTTTCATACAGGAGCCTATGGCAGTCACTTGTCCGGATTGGCAACAACCCAACAGATTTTATGAGCAGGTTACTTCTGGCCCACACTTATGAAAGATTGTATCGAGTCGGTCAAGAAGTGCCATCTGTTCCAAATCTTCTCACGGAAGTTGAGGGCACATCCATCTCCCATGTTTCCTGTCATCACAGTTGGTCCCTTCACTAAATGGGGGATTGATTACACTACATGCAACCCCCCGTCAGCAAGGGGGCACCGCTATATCATCGTAGCTGTTGACTACTTCACTAAGTGGGTCGAAGCTATGCCAACATTTAAGGATGATGGAGAGACTGCAACTCTCTTCTTATTTAACCAGATTATAGCACGGTTCGGCATCCCGAGAGAGATTTTCACTGACCATGGCAGTCACTTTCATAACCAAATGATGTCCGAGTTAACATCAAAGATTGGGTTACAACAAGAACATTCCTCACCTTACTACCCCCAAGCCAATGGGCAGGTGGAAGCTGCTAACAAAACTCTCAAGACGATTCTACAACGAACTATCAACTCAGCCAAGTCAAATTGGCATTTGATGTTATACTCAGCATTATGGGCTTACCGAACCTCAGTTAAGACTGAAACTAGTTTCTCACTTTTCCAACTCGTTTACGGGCTGGAGGCAGTCTTGCCCATCGAATGTCAAATTCCATCTCTGAAATTGGCAGTACAGTTATTGCCAGACACTTCTCCACTTGAAGAATGGTTAGTACACCTTGAGAAGCTTGATGAACAGCGTTGCAATGCGGCCCTAGCCAACGAGGCTCATAAACATAAGGTCAAGTGTCAATATGATAGGTCCATTCGTCCTCGGGTTTTTTCTGAGGGTGACCTTGTCCTGGTTTATGACCAAGATAAGGACCCCCTGGGGGCAGGAAAGTTTAAACCCATGTGGTTTGGACCCTTCATTATTAAGGAGGTTTTAAAAAAGGGTGCTTATTGTCTGGTCAATTTTGAAGGGAATGCTTTGGCAGAGCCTAGAAATGGGCTTTACCTCAAGAAGTATTACTCATAGCATGGTCACTGTGGGTAACTTTTTGTAACATATGTATAGTCTTTGTACTATTAATTTTTTACATTTCTTTTAAAACGTGTTACGGACATGTCATTAATGTTATCTTTCGTCAATATGGCATATGTCAAGTGAATCCGAGGTGTTCATTGGGTATGCAGACGGTGCTAGTCGACACACGTGGAGGCTTGCCTCCGCAGCTTGGGTGATCTTTACACCACAGGGTCAGTTGTTATCTTCCGTGGGTATATGCTTAGGTGACACCGCAAACAATGTTGTTGAGTATAGTGCAGTTATTAAGTTGCTTCGTGATGCTTTGTCATTGGGTATCTCTCGTCTTCGAGTCTATCTAGATGCTCAACTAGTTGTGTCGCAGCTAAATAGAATATACCACGTGCACGACCCTACTTTACACTGACGATTCCTTAGGGTACGTCTCTTGGAACACAACTTTGATTATATTACATATTTTCATGTTCCTAGGAGTCTAAATCAAATCACAAATACTCTAGCTAACCACATCTTAGATTGGCATCTTGCTCACATATAAAAAGATCATGATCATACACATGTAAATACATTTTTGTACACATAATCCATAAGACACTAAAAAGAAATAAAAAACCATATATAAACATCATAAAATCCTCAGAGTACATAGATGGGCGCAAGCGCCTCAAAAAGTGGGAACAATAACGAGTCACTGGGGCTTATGCCCTCAAAAAATATATACATATCAGTGCTCGGGGCACATAATAGTCTAAAGTCTGTTCAGGGCCTATGGGCCCTGTTATAATCATATACAGCCTGGCCCAAATGCCTAAACAATCGGACCCATGTTCGAGGTACCCCCACAATATGAGTCTACAAGGAGGGCTGCAAGTCCTCTATCTCTGCCATGGGCACTATGCAAGTGAGTGCAGTAAAGTTCTGCTCAATTCACCTTAGGACCCTCTCGGCCTCTCCTGCTGGGAGGTTCCCTGCTACTGCTGCTCCTCCGGTAGTGTCAGCGGCGGCTTCTGGCCGTGGGCGACGCCTGTTCTGTGCATAATCGACAGGTCGCACGGGTCCCACATCTGCATGCAATGAACGTTCACCCATAAAAAACTCTGGTATACAAAAACATGATATATATATTAAAAAAGACATAAAAATTACATATGCAAAAAAAAAAAAAAAAACTAGATAGGTGGAGACTTACCCATCTCCCCTTGCTCCTCACCAGGAGGCACTGGTATCGCTGGATCTCTGGAGAAATCGATCCCCGCATATGGGTAATCCTCAATAGCTGGGATCTGTCGTGACAACCAGGCAAAAAAGTCATCATTGAAGACCTCTATGGTCCTTCCACCACCCTATCATGGCAGCAAAGCTGCCCATCTACACATTGCGGGGAAAGTAGCCAGATGTCCTCATACTATCAACCGAGGGCTAAAACATGGAACTCTCTCGAAGAAAAAAGAACATAGAATGGTCCCAAACCCGAAGTTCCTCTGTGTCCGCTGTCTGCAAGCTATCAACTGACCTGTCATGCTCGCTAGTAGTGTGGTACTCTAATAAAAAATTTGTGCATTCATGCACTGGATTGCACAGTTCATCTGTGCGTCCGAAGCCTGATGCACGACTGTGGAGTTGGTAATCCCCCCAATGAGTGATAAAATAGTCTGAAGGGTGAGGCTGGTAATCCTTCTCACAGGTACCGAGGAAGATATTTGATTGGTACCAGCCTCACAATACTCCTCTATCAACTCCGAGACTTTGCTCGGGCCTGTAGGAAAAGTTTGAAAGTTGACTGGTTCCCCTCTCCTCGAGAGGCCAGTAAATAAATAAATATCCTCGGTGGTGGGCACCAAGGATTTCCCCTCTATCATAAAATCCTCTGCATCGGGGTGCCAATAGTCAACCAGGACATTCAACAGCCTTGGTTGCGTGCGCATAAACAGACACAAAAATAATTTTACCAAACCACACTGTGTCAGTACGGCCATAACGTTCGGATCTACGACCACTAACTCATTGGCGGCCTCGTGCTCCCTCTCCCTCCATTGAACATACATCCTGCCAACACAACAAAGCAAAAAAGGAGGGCATCAATACTTGTTTGAGTCAATTTTTCCACCACGTGAGGGTACCCGCGGCCTATAGAGGCGACAGTCACGGGTACCCGCGGGTTGCGCCCGCGTTTTCCTAGTGCCGACCTCTTTGAGGTCGACGGCCACCCCCAAAACAAACTTAAATGCAATAAATTAAGTATTGAATGGCAAGATAAGGGAGTTTGTACTTACTTGGTCCGAGCAGACGTCTGTTTCATCCACTGTAGCTCCCGAAATCATGATCTTTTGCAAAGGGGGTCTTTTGGCTCCAGAGTCAATTTCCAAATCAACAATGGTGATAATGAGCTGCCAGCTTCTATTTATAGACTTTTTGGCCTCTTTTTGTCACTTTTTTAGGCCCCTTTATTAGTTTCTTTATACCAAAAACCATTTTGAGTGGTTCAGGAGTTATATGGGAGGGATTTGATCAGGTATTGGGACAATTTTCATTGATTTTCAAAAAATAAAAAAATATATTGACGGTCCATAATTTTTTTTTTTTTCAAAAATCAACTTGAGCATATAGGGTAGGATTTAATCCTGATTGTTGCATCTCGTTTCCTTTTGTTCTTATGATATAGAATCGATCCCATCCGGCTGTGACACGGAACCGTCATATCTGCTCTAGAAGTGTTGCAACTTGGTGGTAGAGCTTGCCAAAACATGGATTCCCTAGGTAGTTCCTGGTTGTATTATAGTGTCCATGTCGTTTCTAACAACAATGTAGGCTCGGGAGTCTGTGTAGTCTTTCCTGAATACGAGTTTGAGCCTCATTCGCATGGGTCTTTTTCACTCTTTGTCTTACCCTCCGGACTCCCAAAACATAACGGGTCTCCTTTTAAGCCCTTTTCAGACCCTCTAAACA
>ML779896.1:520376-541111 GCA_009831015.1 Picea engelmannii | reverse complement strand
ATCAGACTATGGGATGTAGTACGACCTTAGGAAGCTTTGCTCGTTATATAGAGTTGTGTCCTCCACCGTTTGGTTACTCTTCCAAACATATGGAGAGTTTGCGTTGCCTCCTGCTTCGTAGACTTATGATTAACAGATATGCTGCATGAGTTTTATCACTTGTTGTGCTATTATCCAAGGGAAGTTTGTCACTAAGCTTGAGTTGGCCCCTCTGCAATATGTCTCTTGTTCGCATACCCGGCCATCCTGAACGTCCAATCAAGTCTTTGTTCGAAATCACTGAAGCCTTCAGTCCGATCATCAAGATTATCAAGTCCATAACCGACGAGCCGTCGAAGACCTCTGGGTAGTGTAGTCGTACACTCATATTACACTCCTACCCGAGTTTTAGAAGATTTTGAAGTTGTTGCTCGATCTCTGAAGTACAGCCGTCAGGCCGAATCAGCTTCTGGGAGATGGATACTTTATATGTATATCTTTCTGATTTCGAGATGTAGCTCCACTGTGTATTGTTCGCGGCTACTCTTCATAGTTGTTGGACATGGATCTACAGTGTATTTGATTGGTAGCCATGGTTCTATTTTATCCTGAGCATGGGTATGCCTGCCTCGGTGAGACATTTGATATTTTTTGCAGACGACACCTCCTGATTCCTGATTCTTAGGCTCACTCATTCAGCATATCAGTACAGATTGGTAAAGAATTGGTACTGTATTTCAGCCATCAGATTCTCTTCTGACCTCACACATTAGGGGGTATCTATTATAACCCTAAATTTCACCTCACATGCTTACCAGGCATCAGGCCAACTCATATCCCTTCCTTGCCAAAGCCATGCTGAACAAACTCTTGAAAATCCTCTTAAAACAAGTGGCACGTGCCCTAACCCACTATTGCACGCGTTGGAATGTTGGCAGGCCTCTTACAGCACGAGTTAGAACGCTGGCAGGCCTACTATAGCCCACGTTTACCTAACAAAGCACAAAAACAAGAAATTTTTCGACGGGACAAAAAGATATGGGTCAGTTAACTGAAACTCCCAGCCATGCATGGCCGAGAGTTCGTCCAAAACCCTATCTCCTTCTAGCCTATAAAAGAAGGGGCAGGGGTACTATTTGGAAGAGGAAAAAGATAGCAAAGAAACTCTACCCAATTGTCGAATCCATTTGTCCCAACCCTTTATCCTTTCCTCAAGCTTAAGGAGAATTAAAGAAAAGAAGTTGGAGGACAAAGAAGAGGAGGAGCTCAGGATCAGGATCGAGGAACGGTGGCCGGTCTCTATCATTATTGTAAGTTGATTCATCTTGAGATTAATAAAAGAATACTTTTCCCGTCCCAATGCACGATTTATACATGTTTTATTTGATTTATGCTTAATCTCTAACCCCCAAGTAGAAAAATAGCATGCATGCATAGTGTTTTTTCTTGATTGGAGGATTGTCTTTGGAAGGAGCAGCACAAGAAAATGGACAAAGCACAACAGAGGATATATACCAAACATCAGTAAAAAGGTTAGTAGGTCTTTTCCATGTTTGTGTGAGAAAAAGGGGTTTGAGTTTTGGGGTGCTAGGTTAAAAGTGATTTCTTTAAGGTCATGATCTGCGTACAAGTTCATCCCTAGCTTGTTAGTCCGTAGGGTATTATTTCCCAACAACAATGACATGTACTATATATCTATGATAGTCTTACTTGCAAGTATATTGACCTTCATGTCTTTATTACACAATAAACTGTGGGTTTTATGACCAACCTGTCACTGGATCCTCTCACATGGATCATATATGAAGGGAAACTTAACAATGTGTCATATCAATGGTAGACCTATAACACAACAACCATCTATCCAACGATCACGCCCATATCTCTAGGGATTCTAGACTTCTCCAATGGTTGACATCAATCTCTAAAATCACTCTCCACGAGTTGACATCAATCTCTAAGATCACTCTCCAAGGGTTGAAATCAATGAAAATTGACTGTCCAACATCTCTGGTGGCGATATCCTTAGTAATTATTCTCATGGATCTGCATTGTATTGGTTGGTGGCCATGCTTTGAGTAAATTCGTATTATAAGCATAGGTATGCCTGCCTCGTGAATGAAAACATATATTTATATTGTTTGATGGTTGTTTTCAACTTCTTCCAAGTTCTCCTACTCCAACACCCTTATATTGAAGAATTTGTAAAGTGTTTCAGCCATCCATGTCTATTATGACCTCACTCTTTAGGGGGCATCTATTACACATCAAAATGCCACACTTAAGTGTCACACCCTAAGTGTCGCAAGTGTCACAAAGTGTCTTATGCACCTTACAAAGTGTCGCAAGCACTTTTTCAAGTTTTGTATGCACCTTAATAAGTGTAACATTCACTTTTACGAGTTTCACAACTCGTTGAAATCATGAAAGACATTTTCAATGATCCCTAAGTCATATTGGAGGAAGAAACCCATCAATTCAAGGCTAGAAACATTCTTTTCCCTTGGTAATTTGACCATGTTTTGAGAATTTATGAAGGGTGGTTCCCCCATAGCCATGTTGAGGGAGTGCCATTTCATAGGGTGGTCACCCCTTGGCATTTTTTAGGGAGTTCCATTGGTGCTCTATCTCTAACTCAAGGGGAGCACCAATTTGGTTCGAGACAAATATGGTGAATCCCACCTTTTCTTAAGGGACATCCCTGAATAGATGAGATTTTTTTGGGTCGAATCCTATCCTATGGAATTATATTAGGATCAAATTCCAACTCATGGATCCATATCCTTAACCACCTCCCTTATTAACTCATGGTGGTCGAGCCTCCCAATCCTATAAATTGAAGGCATTTCCAAGGTGAAAGGGGGAAGATTTTAGGTGTCAAACCTTTGATCTCGGGTGAAAGAATTCATTGGAGTGTCAACATTTTTATATCAATACTTTCATGCAATGGTTGGGTGAGGAGAGGTTGGAGAATATTCCAGTGACATCAATTTGATTTGTAAGTGCCTTCTTTTGGCTTTCCATTAAATATTAACTTGGATTATTCCTCTCTATTGTGTTCATGATAGTGTCTATGCTTAAGTTAAATCGGGTGTAGATAGATATGGTTTTTATCTAATGAAATATAGTAGAAGTAGAAAGTTTTTCCTTTTTCTTCCAGGTCTCTTCCATCGTTGAAGGAATTAGAGCAACGAAGGAAAAGGATGGAGCAGTGAGGACAAACTTCGAGAAACATTTGTTTCTTTATCCTTATTTATATAAGTTAATGAAATAGATCTATAAGGAAAGTAGAAACCACTTTTTTACTTGTGTCTTTGGACCAAAGAAGGGGTCTTGGTCCAAAGGGGAGCTTAGCTTGTCTGGAGGGTAAGATTTCTCATAACAGAAAAATGGTGACTCCATTGCTTTCAATTTTTCCCCCACAATTATTGGTGATTACCTCTTTGGTTTTTAATTAGCTTGAGGAGGATAACAAATGCTCGGTATAGCTCATCTTCTATGAGTCCCTCGAAATATGTTTAACGAACCTGAAGAAGGAGGGGTTTGGTTCTATATGAGTCTTGGAGATTAAACTCTCGGAATTGGTTCCAATACCAAGGTACAAGATTGTGATCGACAGAAAGTGGGTCTTAAGAAATAAATTGAATGAATGTGGACAGGTTACCAAGAACAAGCTATCTTGGTATCTAAAGGATACGCATAGGTTGAAGGTATCGAATTTGAAGATATGTTTTCCCCAGTTTCCAGAATGGAAGCAATCATATTGATACTAGCTTATGCATGCTCAAAGAGTATTAAAGTGTATCATATGGACGTCAAATCATCCTTTCTGAATGGGGAAATAGAAGAAGAAGTCTAGATTGAGAAACCGGAAGGATTTCAGTTTTCAGAGAATGAAAATTATGTTTGTAGATTGAAGAAGGCCTTGTATGGTCTCAAATAGGATCCCAAAGCATGGTATTCCAGACTGGACAAATATCTACAACAACAAGGGTTCAAAAACGAAAATGCAAACATGAACCTCTACATCAAGGAAACTCAAAATAACATTTTATTAATTGAAGTTTATGTTGATGATATTATTTTTGGAAGTGATGATGACAGGTTGAGGCAGAAATTTGCAAAGGATATGCAAAATGAATTTTAAATGTCATTACTTGGAGAACTATCCTTCTTTTTGGGTCTTCAGATATGTAAAATCAACCAAGGAATTTTTATCTCTCAAAGCAAATATATCAGAGAAATGCTAAAGAGGTTCACAATGGAAGATTGCAAACTAGTCAATAATCTTATGAAAACTAGTTGGAAGCTAAGAAAAGATGATGATTCAAAGTCTACATATCAGAGGTAGTATAGGTCAATGATTGACAGATTAATTTATGTGACAGTATCTAGAGCATATGTAATGCAGGTAGTTGGGTAGGTGGCATGATTTCAAGAAGCACCAAAGGAATCACATGTTCTATCAGTAAAGATGATATTCGCATATATCAAGGGTACAAAAGAGTTTGGATTATGGTATCCAAAAGGAAAGGATCTATCACTTATTTCCTACATAGGTGAATATTGGGTAGGTTGCATTGATGATCGAAGAAGCACAAGTGGAGCAACGTTCTACTTGGATAAGTGTCCGGTATCCTAGATAAGTAAGAAACAATCATCAATATCATTGTCTACAACTAAAGCAGAGTATATTGTAGCAGCAACATGTTGTACAGATGTTCTATGGATGAAAAAAACTTTGACAAATATATAGGTTGAGTATGATGAGCCCATTCCAATATACTGTGATAATACAAGAGCCATCATTATCTCAAAGAATACAGTGATTCACTCTGAGAAGAAGCAAATTCCAATCAGGTATCACTTTATATGGGAACAAGCTGCAGAGAAGAACATTAGAGTTGAATATGAGGGAACAAAAGAACAAGTTGCAGATATCTTTACAACCACTTCCAAGGGAAAGATTTTAAGTATCTTCAACAGAGACTCAGAGTAATTTCTACTCCAAAATAAATTATTTTGAATGCTTATCTTATATGTCTTATATTTACATGAGGAAGAACCATTAAGAGAAAAGTTCAGTTTGAGTAGATCCAGGAAGTGTTCAATCAAGGGGAGTAGCTCCGACGACAGTTTAGTTTTGGAAGATTTCAGTCAAGGGGATCAGCCCAAGGATAATTTAGGTAAGGGGAATACACAGTTAGAGAGAATAGAAGCATGTTTCTAGGGGGATCGATTATCACAGGCAAAGCATGAGCCATATGACTTTAGTTTTTTATTAGAGTGTTTCAATCAATGCCAAAGGGGGAGATTTTTTATTAATTGGGTTGGTTGTCATTGATTTCAACCCTTGAAGCAATTTCGATAGAAAATTTTGGTAGCCCCAAAATTATGGTTAAGGGACCCAAGATTGTTTAAGGTATAACGGTATGAATATATGTGTATTTGCAGGTAAGACTATCTATATGGATAGTACATGTCATGCCATTTTCAGTGATATGTGGAACGTCACATAACTCCTCACAGTTAGAGATTTATGGCCTTGTGAAGTTGGAGAACCCTACTGAGTTGTCTATAATCCCTTAGAAGGTAAATAAGTCAAATCATTCTATAAACCCCTAGAAGAAGTTTACTAGTCAAAGTGGGTGAAACTAGGAGTTAACCATGGGTTAAGTTGTTGCAATAAGAAATAATTAAAAATAAATTAGTTGAAACCAGAAGTGGAGAGCTTACTATTTTTGGATAAAGTGGTTATAAGCGGATAAGTGGTTAGAAGTGGGTTATCCCTAAAAGAAGGAAGTTGGGTTAAGTTGGTTAGAAGGTAACCCCTTGAGGAAGCTCCATGGAAGTATAAATAAGAGAGCAAGGCTCTCCTATTATCACCTATTGAGCACATTGAATATCTATTATTGTGTAAGGTTTATTTCAGGTACTCATTGATACATTTGAAGCTACACAAGTCTAAGGTAGCTCGAAGGGTTGATGATGAAGGTTTCAAAATTGCATAAATACTGAAAAAACCCTAGTTGTTTAGGTGTACGCAGGCTACAATGGAACAAATCATGCACATACGCAGGATGAAAGAGCAAAGAGCACGTACATATGCATGTTGAAGAAGGAAAATTCGTGTATAGTTGGGAAAAAACATGAAAACTTGAGGAGATGAAGATGTCAGGTCTCTAGAGTCTAAAATCAAGCTCCCAGGAAGGTCTACATTGATCAGGTTCAACGGATCTATCTATAGGTTCAAAAGGTATGTCTTATTTCTATGTGAATTTGTATATTATGGGGGTTTGAGGATTTTCCCTAGAGAGGTTATTGGTTGTATGGAACTCACTATATAAGCCAGATCTATAGAAATACAATGTTAGTATATTTGATATTTATCATTGGTACATCTTGTTAGTGTTGAGGCACATCTTGTATTTCTTGGCATATGGTTGAGGTTTTTTTGTCGTACATGGTTAAGAGCTTGTAGTTGTGAAGTGGTTGTGAAGCTGTTGGTGTAGTGTGAGGTTGTATATCAGTGAGGGTTTGATGTCTAGTCCATGTGATGGTTATTACACATGTTCATGATTATACACACATGTATGGCACATGACTGGAGAGATATAAATGCACTTGGTTAAGGTATATGTAAGATGATGTATGCACATGGCACAACTACATATAAGACACAGTGATGGGTTGCAGGTTGATGCGACAGAGGGAGAAAAGTGTTTGAAGTTTGAGAAAAATGTGAAAACCCTAGTTTTCTAAAGGTGTACGTAGGTTGCAACATAGACAGACCACATAGATATGTAGGCTACAGTATAGACATGGTGCGTACATACACAAGTTGCAGTATATACAGGTCATGTACCTGTTGGGTTTTTTTTGGTATAGTATGAGTGCAGGTACATGTTGGTTAAAGTTTAGTGGCACAAGTTGGTTACAGGTTGTTGGCACATATTGATACAAGTTTACAATGATATATCTCACAATGACAGTGTGACAATGGTTTCATCATTTCACTTATATTTAAGGGCATTTGGATGGGGAAAGGATAGGTGGTTGTAGCCACATTTTGGTTGTAGACGAAGAGCATAGGGGGTTGTATCTTCCTTCTAGTTGTAGCCAAAGAATTGGGGAGTTGGAGCTTCCCTCAAGTTGTATCTTGAAAATATAGGGGGTCAGAGCCTCCTTACAGTTGCATCTAGAGAACAAAGGAAGTTGTTGCTTCCAATAAATTTAATTCTTAAAGACATATAAGAAAAATCATTTTGTGGTTTTCTCCCGCATTGGTTTCCATGTAAAAATACTGGTGTGTTGTGTATGTGTATAATTGTTCATTTTTCATGGTTTATTTACTCTGCACTTGTTGAATGATAATGGTATATTGATCATAAAGATAAATAACACTTACATAATGTGGTTAAAAGGATTAAAAATATCTATTATTGATTCAACCCCCCCTCTCAGTAATCCAACACTATCCAATCTTGGTCTTTCTTGGTAGCACAATCCATAACTAGTAGTGCCATGCAAATACCTGAAAAATCCTCTTTACTGTTATCCAATTCTCCTTCCTTGGTTTTGACATATACCTACTCAAAACTCCCACTGCATGTGCAATGTCTGGTCTAGTACAGACCATTGCATACATCAAACTTCCAACCGCACTCACATATGGAACATAGGACATGTCCTCTTCCTCTTCCTGTGTCTTAGGACACTGATCCACAAATAAATTTACACCTACATTAATAGGAACCTTGACCGATTTACATTCCTGCATATTAATCCTTTACAATATTTTCTTGACATTTTTCCTTTGATTTAACCAGAGTTTCCTATTTTCCCAATCTCTTTTAATTTTCATTCCCAAAATGAAATTTACAGCATCAATATCCTTCATGTCAAATTTAGAGGAGAAATGATTTTTCACATCCTAGACAATATCCTTGGTGTTTCCTATCAACAACATATTATCCACATACAAGACCAAATAAATAAGATGATCACCAATAAATTTGAAATACACACATTGATCCACTTTACTTCTTGTGAAGCCAAATCCCAACATATAATATCAAAATTTTGATACCACATCCTTGGTGATTTCGTTAACCCATATAAGGAAATTTTTATCCTTCATACCAACTCTTTCCTTCCCTTCACAACAAATACTTCTAGCTACTTCATGTAGGCTTCATCTTCTATATCCCCATGTAGGAATGTTTTGTTCACATCCATCTGTTCTACATCAAAATCAAATGCAGAAACAACAAATAAAATAAATCTCATAGAAGTTAACTTGGCAACATGAGAGAAATTTTCACCAAAGTCAATTCCCTCACCCTGGGAATACCCTTTTGCCACTAACCAAGATTTTTATTTCTCGACTTTTCATTTTTAATTTATCTTCCTTTCAAACATCCATTTGATGTCGATGGGATTTCTTCCAATCAACAAATCCACTAGATCCTAAGCCTCATTCATGCCCAAAGTTACAATTTCTTCAACCATGGCCTTTCTCCATAGTTTTCCATCCTCTAAATCCAATTCCTCCATAACATTTCTAGGATCATCATCAGTAATAGACAAAGAAAAATTTGAATGGAAATCAGGTAGAGTATACCTTTCCAATTGCCTTCTTTCCCAAACTGATCCCTCAATATTGGAGCATGAGGATCTTCTTCTTCTTCTTATTCTTATTCTTATATCGAGTCTGATTCATCATCCTTTAAATCAAACTATATTTTCTCTGGTTCTTTCTTCCTTCGTAGGAATTCTTGTTTGTAAACATATTTGATTTCTCTAAATACAAAATATCGGCTATACACTACCTTCTTATTTTATGGGTTCCAAAGTTTATAACATTTCAGACCATCTTTCTACCCAATAAATATACACTTTTTAGCCTTTTTGTCTAACTTTCTCATGTTTTCCTTTGGAACATGAACATAAGCCTCACAACCAAATAACCTAATATGAGGGTTTCTTACCAGTCCATGCCACGTGTGGAGTCTTTTCATCCAATTTTGATGAGGGAGATCGATTGACCAGGTAACATGCAGTACCCACTGCCTCTACCTATAATTCCTATATTAATTTGGCATCACTGAGCATGCACCTTGATTTGTCCATCAACATCCTCTTCATCCTTTTCTACAACTCCATTTTTTTGAGGTGTATATGGAGTATTATTCTTCCTTGCTATACTACACTTCTTACATAATTCTTTGAATTCATTTGCAGATAACTCTCCACCATTATCTGTCCTCAACACCTTAATTATTTTCTCTATTTGATTCTCTCCAAGAACCATAAACTCTTTAAACCTATCAAAGAATTCATATTTCTTCATGAGGAAATATAGCCAAGTATTCCTCAAGAATTCATCTATAAATGAGACATAGTACACAGATTTTCTCAGTGATGGAACTGACACAGGTCCAAACACATCACTGTGCACCAACTATAAAATTACCTCTACCATCTTTGCACCAAAGGGGAATCTTACCCGATTTTACTTCCCATATACACAATCTTCACAGAAATAAAAATCCATATAGTAGTTAGACATACCGTCAACCATACCTTTACTATGTAGTAGTCGAAATCCTCTCTCTCTAATATACCCCAGCCTTTGATGCCACAACATATACTTTTATCTAGAGATTGCAAGAGTATTTTCTTCTTCAGCTCCAATCTCAGGAGCAATGGAAATATTACACCCATCACTAATAGTTCTCCCTTACAAATTATATAGAGTTCCAATCCAAAATCCCTTCAGCAACACCATTGCTCCTTGAACCATCCTACAGGTTTCTTTCTCAAACACTGCTTTTACCCCTGCATCATCCATTTTTCTTACATAAATCAAATTTTGGGCCAATCCTGGGATGTTCACAACACCAAGGAGTGTTCTAATCCTTCCATCCATAAGTTTCAACTTGACTTTTCCTTGTTCTATGGTTTTGGTTGCCGAGTCATCACCTAGGAAAACATCTCCTCCATCATACCTTTCATATTCACAGAACCACTCCCTATAGGGAGTCATATGAAAGGATGCGCTTGAGTCAACCATCCATGCCTCATGATCTTCATGTGTTCTTGATGAACCCAAGTACACATCCCCTCCTTCTTCTGAGGATTTTTTTTCTTCTATAGAAGGAGCATCTCTAGATCCCTTCTCTCTCTCAATGCTTTTAGATCTACATTGCTTCTTTAGTGCCCTTATTTTCCACATCTCTAGCATACCTTTACAAACTTTCTGGGAGATTTAGATCCACCCTTAGATTTAGATAATCCCACTTAAGGACTTAGACCTATTTCTTTCCTGGGAGCGTCCTCTTGCAGATAATGCATCTATGCTCTATTCTTCCATGTTCTTTTGCTTCATATCCTCTGATAACAAGGATGGGACCACATCATAGAAACTTAAAGTAGATGTATTACTACCTATGACCACAACCATACTATCCCACAAGTCTGGTAAAGAGCAAAATAAATTTATACACTTATCTTCATCTAAAATTTTAATATCAACGGATAATAACTGACTTACCATAGTATTGAAGGTGTTCATATTCTTTGTCACTGAGTATCCATATGTCATCCTCGGTTATACAATTTCTTCCATAGGAACATTTTTTTTACCAGGAACTTAGACTATTACAAAGTCCTTAACTTATCCCATAATGCCTTGGTTGTAGCTTCTCCTCACACATTCAACAATACTGAATGTGAGAGACACAACTGGATGTGCTCTTCACCTTCTGATCCAACTTTTTCCAGTCTTTTCTTGACATTTCTATAGGTGCAGTACCTAGATCCAAAGAAATCCACTGATCTTTTTCCACCAACATATCTTCCATCTTGAGCTTCCACATCTCAAAACATTTCCCTTTAAATTTCTCTATCTCTATTTTTGAACTACTTGTCATTTCTTTTCACCTGAAGAATCAATACCATATATCTCCCATTGTAACAAGGTTTTAGAAAAATAGGATTGTGGAGTAATAAAATAACACATAAGATACACAATACAATAAAGACACAAATATACGTGGTTCACCCAGTGTGGGATACGTCCACCAGAGAAATTTCTAGGTCCTTCCTTTATTATTATCCATCAAATGAATGGATAGAACCTAAAACAAATCTGATGTGACTTCCTCTTCTTTCTCTCACAGTCTCCTATCTCAGAATACAATATTCGCAATCATGCACAGCCACAATACATTTCCCTCATAAAATAGGGTTTCCTTCTAGGGAAAAAAAAACTCTAACATAACTTCTACCGTCAGATCTGTGACCTTTTAATGAACAATCCATATTTACAATGAAATCACAATATACATTTACAAGGCAATTTTTCCTTCGGGGGCTTCTCCCCCGAACCCACACCAGGGGCCCGCTTGCCCCCGAACCCCCCAGCCGAGGGTATTGACCCCACAAAGGGGTTAAGCCCCCTCTGCACTCCCCCACATGGAGGAGTGTACATTCTTCTTGGGTGTAAATTCTTCATGGGATATAAACATGGTTGAAAACAAAGACCTCTGAATCAGGAAGATAATCAGGCTCCACAACCAACAATCTCCCACATGGAGATTGATCTCAACAACTCCACCGCTGTTGTATCTATTTGACTATGATCCTTCTTGGACCAGTCAAATTTATCATCTTTATATTCATGCTTGAATACCAACTAAAACTGAGCAAGAACTCAGTTTCTCCCTGGTTACTCCCTTTGTTAACATGTCTACAGGATTTTGGCTAGTGTGTATCTTTTCCAACTTTAGATGTCCATCTTCCAAGATGGATCATATGAAATGGTACCTGATTTGTATATGCTTAATCTTCAAACAGAAGGTTGATTTCTCTGCAAGATGAATGGGACTCTCACTATCACAGTACAACTTGCTATTCTCTTGCTTCTTTCCCAATTTCTCCATAAACCTCTATAACCAAATCATCTATTTACTTGCCTCTATAGTAGAAACATACTTTGCCTCTGTTGTTGAAAGTGCAACAAGATTTTGCAGTTTTGAAATCCAACTTATTGTTGTTCCACCTATAGTAAAAACATACCTTATGGTGCTCCTCCTGCTATCTTTATCACCTGCCATATCTGAATCAACATATCCCTGTAGAAGAGTGTCCGAACCTTCAAAAAATAATGCATGAGTAGAAGTACCTCTAAAATACCTGAGAATAAACTTTACTGCCTCCCAATGTTCTTTATCTGAATTGTTCATATACATTCTCACAACTCCCACTGCATGTGCAATATCTGGTCTTTTGCAAACCATCACATACATCAAGATTCCAACTTTTGATGAATAAGGGACCTTGGACATGTATTCTATCTCTTCATGTGTCTTGGGACACATTTCCTTAGTTAATTTGAAATGGTTGGATAAAGGTGTACTAATTGGTTTTACATTCTTCATTCTAAACCTCTCCAACACCTTCTCTATGCACTCACCCTGAGACAATGTCAATTTGTGATTTTTCCTGTCTATTGTTAGTCTCATACCAAGGATTTTCTTTGCATCACCCAAATCCTTCGTTGCAAATGAATTAGATAAATTCTTCTTGATCACATTTATATCCTACATATTAGACCCTACAACAAGCATGTCATCTACATACAATAGAAAGATAATATAGCGTCCATTTTCTAGCTTTTTAAAATAAACACAATGATCAAAATGACATCTAATATAACCTTGTTCTGTCATAAACCTGTCAAAATTCAAATACCACTACCTTGGATCTTTCTTTAAGCCATACAAGCTCGTCTTCAACCTGCATACCAAATTTTCCTTCCCTTTGACCTCATACCGTTGTGGCTACTGCATATAAATCTCTTCCTCTAAATCCGCATGGAGAAAATATGTTTTTAGATCTAACTGTTCAAGATGAAAATATTCTACTTCCACAAGACTTAAAATAGTCATAATTCAAGTCATTTTAACAACATGAGAAAATATTTCATCAAAATATATACCTTTCTTTTGTGCAAACCCCTTTGCAACATGTCTAGCCTTGTACCATTTTTTCCTACATCTTCTTCCTTCAACTTGTAAAGCCATTTATTCTGCAATTCTCTTTTTCCCACAAGAAACTGAACCAAGTCCCAAGTCCAGTTATTTACCAAGGAATCCATTTCCTCTTTCATGTATTGCTCCCATTTCTTTTTAGTGTCTACCTGCATTTACTCTTCATAACATTCTGGTTCACCAGAATCAGTCAACAATAAATAATACAATGAAGGAAAATATCGTT
Organism: Picea engelmannii; assembly: GCA_009831015.1. NCBI lineage: Eukaryota > Viridiplantae > Streptophyta > Pinopsida > Pinales > Pinaceae > Picea > Picea engelmannii. The sequence goes on along the minus strand of ML779896.1, from coordinate 527,851 downwards.
CAGGGGGTCTACTTAACCTGGTATATATTCTAACAACACTTGCAGGAGTTTGAGGTGCATGTTGATCTTGTTGTTGTACATTTTGATTTTCTGGTACCTTTGGAATTTATTTTTCAGTGATCTCATCAAGCACTGTGTATTCTAGTTTTTCTTTTTCCTGTTTATTTCCTTGCAACTGATCTTTGTACATGACCTTATCATTGAATATGACATCTGTACTCCTAATTATTTTGTTATTTTCATAATCCCATAAGCGATAACCAAAATCATTAACAATGTATCCAATAAAGGTACATTTCTTGTATTTTTCCTCAAGCTTTGTTCTATTTTCTTTATCAATATGGACAAATGATTCACAACCAAAAGTATTAAAAAAAGAATAGTTTACCTTTTTACTTCTACATGCCTCCTCTTGAATTCTACCATCCAAAGAGATTGAAGGTCCTCTATTTATTAAGTAAACAGTAATATCTACAACATCTACCCAGAATTGTAAGGGAAAACCAGCATGCAATCTCATACTCCTTGCATTCTCCATGATTGTCATGCTCATCCTTTTTGACACACCATTTTCTTGTGGTGGTCCTAGAACTGTCTTCTCTCTACGAATCCCATGGTATGAACAATAATCATCATACTCTTTTATGCAATTTTCACCTCCATTTTCTGATCTGAGACACTTCAACCTCTTTCCTGTCTCATTCTCAACCAAATCTTTCCATTTCTTAAAAGTATCAAAAACATCATATTTTTGTCGAATGCAATAAACCCAAATTTTTCTAGTTGCATCATCAATAAAAGTAACATAATAACGAGAGCCATGAAGAGTTGATACCTGAGTTGGTCCCCATACATATGTATGCACAAGATCTAACCTTTCACTCCTATTTTCTTTTCTGACTCTGAGATATTTGACTCTCTTCAATTTTCCATAAACACAATACTCACAAAAATCCAAAACAATTTGTTTAAGATTTGGAAACAAATTTATTTTGTGAAGTATTTTCATCCCCTTCTCACTCATGTGTCGAAGCCTATGATGCCACAATGTTGTATCCACCCCTGTATAATCTAAAGAGATAGAAGAGTCAGTATTACCAGTACATAAATACAATGTACCTACCTTCTCTCCTTTTGCTATCAACAATGATCCTTTGGTGACCTTCGACACCTTATCTGTAAATATGGATATACAACCTTCACTTTCCAACTACCCTTTTGAAATTAGATTTTCCCTTAGATATGAAACATGTCTTACCTCTTTCAACAACCATTGGTTTCCATTTCTTTTCTTTATTTTTACCTTTCCCATTCCAACGATTTTGCATGGTGCATCATCACCCAAATGAACCCGTCCAAAATCACCTTGAACATAATCTAGAAAATGTTTCCTATGGGGTTTGGCATGAAATGAAGCCCCTGAATCTACTACCCAAGACTCAGAAATATTATCTACAGAAAGAATCAAAGCATCTTGTAACACATCACCTGTTACATTTTTTTCCTGATTTTTCTCCTGTTGTCCATCTCCTTGTTTCTTTGGAGCTCTGTAGTCTTTCTTCAAATGTCATTTCTTCCCACAATTTCAACACTCGATATTTCCAAATATGGATTTGGATCTTCCCTTCCTAGAATTCCCACAGTTCCCTGAGCCCTTTCCTCTATCCTTTTGTCTTGCCCTTTTCTCCATGTTTAATGCATTACCTGATGTCTCACTTGTTATTTTCCATCACATTTCCTCACTAAGGATAACACCAACAATATCATCAAATTTTAAAGTGTTTGAACCAGAGACATAGTTACTTACAACCATGACCAATTCGTTCCATCTTTCTAGCAATGAGCACAAGATTAGAAGAGCCCTGACCTCATCTTAAAATTCCACTTTTACATAACTTAGTTGATTAGTAACTGTATTAAATTCATTTCAATGATCTGCAATAGAACCACCATATGACATCTTCATATTAAATAATCTCTTCATTAGAAATACCTTATTGGACACCGAGGTTTTTTCATACAGTTTATCCAATGCATCCATCAACTCCTTCATTTTCTTTTCTTTTGAAATATTGAAAGCCACCGACGCTGCTAGGCTCAGTCATATCATTCCTAGTGCCTTTTTGTCAAGAACCTCCCATTCTTCATGCTTGATGGTTGTCAGATTATTTTCTATTCCACCCAATGGTAGGAATAGATCCTTCTGATATAAATATTCTTCCATCTGCATCTTCCATAACTGGTAGTTTTCACCGTTAAATTTCTCAACCCTAAACTTTCCATCTTCCACCATTTCTCCCACTCGAACTAGGAACCCTCTTTTCTTATGAGTTACCTTTCGCTTTGATACCAGTTGTTAGAAAAACATGATCGCAGAGAAATAAAATAAAACAAATGCAAAAATAAAACACAGAATATACACAATACAACAGAGACACAGATATACGTGGTTCACCTAGTGTGGGCTACATCCACCAGAGAAATTTCCAGGTCCTTCCTTTATTATTAACCAACAAATGAAGGGAGAAAACCTACAACAAACATGTTGTAACTTCCTCTTATTTATCTCATAGTCTCCTCTCTCATAATACAATATTCGCAATGATGCATAGCCACAATACATTTCCCTCATAAAAGAGGGTTGCCTTCTAGGGGAAAAAAACCCTAACATAACTTTTATTGTCAATTCTATGACCTTATAATGAACAGTCCAAATTTACAATGAAATTACAATATACATTTACAAGATATTTTTTCCTTTGGGGGCTTTTCCCCCGAACTCCTGCTGGGGGCCCACTTTCCCATGGAGCCCCCAACTAGGGGGATGGACCACGCAGAGAGGGTAACCCCCCTATGCACTCCACCACATGGAGGAGTGTACATTCTTCTAGGGTGTAAAGTCTTCATGGGGTATAAACACGGCTGAAAACAAATACCTCTGAATCAAGAAGATAATCAGGCTCCAGAACCAACAGAAGGCTTATCATTGACCTAAGCCAAACCCTTAGTGACAAAGGTGTCCCCCTAAATCTAATAATTTTTCTGAGACCAAATGTATATTTTAACCTTGTACAATTAATTATCGCAAACTGATTCTTAATAAAAAGAAAAGATATAATGGCACACACGCACATTACACAGAGATTTTTACCTTGGAAACCCAAACCGTGAAAAAAAAAACTTGTTTAGAGCCACACCTCTAATATTATATTCATCATATTCATTGTTTACAATACAATATACAAATAGGATCCTACGACATCCAAACCCCTAATCCATTGACCTGGATTAGTCAACGACCCTAATTCCTTAACCTAAATTAGAAAACCATCAACAAAAACCATGTGTCGAAAAACCCTCTATATCCCCTTTTCTCCCATATCAGTGTACAGTACATGAAATCAATTTTTCAAAGAATATAACACATACCCCCAAAAAAATCTTGAAATCAAGATAAAAATTAAAGTGCATCACTTTTTAAGGTTAAAATTATAAAATTTTTGAAACTATGTTGTTGATTATATATTTTTTAGTTATAGTGATAATTAAAAGTTGTTATCAATATTAATATATATATTTTTAATGGAAAACCATAAACAAGAGATGGAAACTAAGGTTTTTCTACAGTAGCGGCTAGTGTTTCCTTAGACAACACTACTACACCTATGCATTCGGGAGAAGCTAAGAGAACCCATTGATCTGCACAGGTACTACTCATTTCGATGGGCATTTGTTTTTGGTTTTTGGGCTGAGGGAGGGAATCATCTACTAGTCATTCATTGGACTTGTGTCAGATGTTGTATTGCATTGTTTTCCCGACTCTCTGTCATTATGAAGGTGCTTAATTTTTGGGGTTTTTATATGCAATGGAAGTTAAGGAGGAATCATTTTATTCTCTTCTCAAAAATGCCAAATCTGCAAGAGGAAAATGCCTACCCAAGCGTAAATTTTTCAAAAGGGTATAAGAAATCCCTAAGGTGGAAATTAAAACTCTATGTGCTAAAAAGAAATCCATTATGTTGCATGAACCAACTTTAGTGGGAAATTTTATGGGCCTCTGGCCCAATCCATGAGTTATTTAAGATTCGGGTTCCTCATGGAAAATAGTTTACATTGGCAATGGTTTTTTCTTATTTATTATTGAAAGTGTAGAATTTAAACATCAAATTTTCAAATCAGGTCCATACTTTATGGGTTCCATGGGTTTTTTTCTTCCCCCCTAGACCATATATTTTCACCCAAATATGGAGATCATTATTAATCCAATATTGGCTAGGCTTCCACATATCCTTTCGATTTTCTAGGATACAACTACTCTCAAAGTTATTGGAGACAATCTAGGCCCCTTCATTGAATGAGATGAGATCAAATGAGGGATGTATACCTATGATGGGATATGCATGGAATTGGACTTAGAAAATGGCCTTCTAGATGTGATTCAACTTAATATGGAAGCTTGGAGTCATCTTTAAGCTCTGGACTACGAAGTGATTCCTTTCAAGTGCAATATTTTCCATGAGTATGGCCTTTCCAAAGAAATTCCCAAGAAAATGTGAACCACAAAATCCCATGAACTAGGCTCCTCCTCCCCAAAGAAACAACATAAAATAATACTTTCAAACTATGTCTATAAGGTGCAAGAAACAATATTCCAAGAGACCCCAATCTAAGAAGCCATGTTCATCTAATCCAAATAACAACATATATGAAATTATTACTTAACAAGAGGAAGAAGAACGGGATATCCCAAAGGCTCACTCTAAACCACAAGAAAAAATATCAAAAGGAGATAGAGAATTTTGATCCCCTATGCATGGTAAGCCTTCACTTGGGGTAGTGTCCCCACCCAAGATAAAAATTTAGGATCTGATAAGGTTGATTCAGAAGAAAAATCAAAGGAAGGCGGTGTGATTCCCAACTCCCCCTCTTTTGTGCAAATTATGGAAAAATTCGTCGCCCCTCTCCTCCACTAACAAGAGGAAGAAAATAAAATCAAGAGATGATTGTTCTCAAGGATAAAAAGAATGTCCACACAGGTCATGAAGAAACCATTGTTTCCCTCCTAAAATAATTATGCTATATTTCTATATTTTTCTCTATAATCAATTTGAGAGAATCTATGCATGTATTAAAAGTATTTTTTTCAAAAGGGAAACATGTAGGAGAAGCTAGAATGTAGTCTCCCTAGCATGCTTTAAATCCTTTGTAGTATTAGAGATCTACCCATTTTTTATTTTCAAATATCTTGATCATTTTCCTCCATACTATAAAGAATRCCATGAAAAGATTAAKCCATACAATTTTATAATTATATTTTTTTAATCATTTTTAAGCAATATATTTAGAAGAATTTAAAATTCAACATTGTTTAAAATATATGTTTTTTTCGAGAGAAAAAATCACCATTTCTATTCAAATATTGAATGCAAATGACATTGATCATGTGCATACTTCACTTACATATTTAAATTTACATAGATAATGGAATTTTCATTTTTGTCCCATTGAAAAACAATCACTGATCCTACCTTTTTTACAATTCTTCTTTATAACCTCAAGCCACCCCACTAGAGAGGGTTCCTCAGTGGCTAACTGTAAATATAGATTCATATTTCTAAGATTCATAAGGACTACCAATCCCTTATCAAAATCAAAATTGTTAGATTCATGAAGTCGCTTCCTTCCTCCTAGTGGGGCTTCATTAATAACTACCACACTCGAAGGTGAGATCTTGATATCTTTGTCTTATTCTCTATCCTAATCTAGGGTAAGATTTGATTTATCGAACCACACTTCCGGGCATGCACTCTTATCATTCTTTGAAACTATTGTTTGTTTAATTTCTACAATCTAAGCATCTAACATAGTTACCAACTTGAAGATAACTCTCTAGAGTTCTCACTATTTTAGAGGTTGCAGTTAGTAGTTGGTTTTACCCTTGTTTCAAAAAGTGGTGTTATCAATAACACCTTTTTTGGGGGGTGGGGGGTTCAAATTATAAAATTTTGCAACTATAATTTGTAATGATATTAACAAAAACCTTAAAATTGACCCCAAATCGAAAAGTGGTGCTCCAAGAATCATCCTTCTTTTGGGGGGGATAAAATTACATCTTGTTTGAAACTGTTCCCTTGACAAGTGGTACCACTACAAACAAAAACCTTAAAATCAATGTCAGAATAAAATGATGTTTCTATTACTAACTACCTATTTTTTCCAAGGTTAAAATTACAACTTCACTAAAATTGTTGCCTTCACAACAAGTATCGTTGTGAACTAAAACCTCAAAATCAACCACTAAAATTGAAACACGGTGCCACTATTAGCACATTTATTGTTCTAGGCTTAAAATTGCAACACTTTTGAAACCATGACCTAAAAAACTAACATTGTTGCAAAGAAAGTAATAGAAAGAGAGAAAAAAAAAAATGAAAAAAATGAAAAATAAATTTTTAAAATAGATGGAAAAGACATTATTTATTTAAAAAATATGGAAAAAATAAACATTTTAAATTTGAAATATATATATAATAAATACGATAATCCTTTAAAAAAAAAAAAACCCAAATTTAAAAAACAAATCAAGTTCTAAAAAAAATTAAAATGAAAACAAAATTCCTAAAACATTATATAAAAACAATTTTTTTTTTTAAATAAAAAAATAAAAATTTGTAAATTAAAAATAAAAAATAAAACAAATTTAAAAAAAATAAAAAATAAAAACAAAATTTAATAAACAAATTTAAAAAATCAAATATGGGATCTTTCCCACCCCATTCTCTCTCCCCACTCCTTGCCTCCTCAATCCTCATCCCCCAACTACCACCCCCATTGCAGGATGGCCCACCAATGACCCATAGTGGTGAGTTTACAAAGCCATTGCTATGGGCCACACACAAGCCATCTCACAACATGGGAGGGGTCGAGAATTTGGGGATGGGGAGTGAGGAGAGAGGAAGCGGTGGGGGGAGGGTATGGGGTGAGGGGTGATTTCAAGAATCCCCCCATATTCTTTTTTTCAATTTGTTTTAAAATTTTTGTTCCTTTTAGTTTTTATTTTGTACTTTTTTTCATTTTTTTTTAAACTTTGTTTTTTATATAAATTTTTAAGAGCTTTGTTTTTATTTTGTTTTTTGTATTTATTTCCTTAGATACACACATACTTTTTATAAAAACTCAAGAAATCACATATAAGATTGAAATTATTTCCAAATGAATTAATTTGGGATCTGAATGGAGTAAGGGGTAATTATATCCCCAGTCTTGAATACTCAACTCTTTTTAGGCAAGTGTAGATTTTAACCTTGTACAATTAATTACTGCAAATGGATTCTTAATAGAAATATAAAAGACAGAATCACACACACACACACACACACACACACACACACACACACACACACATTACACAAAGATTTTTGCCCTGGAAACCCAAACCGAGAAAATTAACAACTTGTTTAGAGTCACACCTCTAA
>ML779896.1:454223-517176 GCA_009831015.1 Picea engelmannii | reverse complement strand
AATATTGTTGATATTTAGGCTATGGTTTCATAAATATTGCAATTTTAGGCCGGAAACAAAAAAAAAAATGGGTTCCACTGCTACCACCACTTTTCAATTTGGACCAGTTGTAAAGGTCGTGGTTTCAAAGAAGTCGTAATTTTAAATATGAAAAAAAAGAGTGGGTGCTACTGGTAGCGCCACTTTTTTATTCGAAGGTCAATTTTAATGTTATTTTTGTAACGATACTAGTTATCAAGGCCACAGATTCAAACAAGTTGTAATTTTACGCTCGAAAAAATGGTGGTGCCACTAGTAGCACCACTTTCTAATTTTGGGGTCAATTTTAAGGTTTTTGTCTGCAATGGTACCAGTTGCCAATGCCACAATTTCAAACAAGTTTTAATTTTAACCTCGACAAAAAATAATGGGTGATTTTGGGAGCATAAATATTCGATTTGGGGGTCTATTTTAAGGTTTTTATTTGCGAATTCACAAGGATTTAGGGCCATAGTAGAAAAATGTTGTGATTTTAACATCATAAAAAAAGGGGGCAATTTTAGCGACATCACTTTTCAATTTTAGGCTTGATTTTGGTGTTTTTGACCCAAAAGTATGGGTTTTTAGAGCTAGAGTTCTCATTTTGAGGTCATAGTGCTTATTAAGTAGGTAACTATGTTGTGTTCATTAGTTGAGTATGGTTTCTCACATGATTACCCTATTTTTTTATTATTTTGGTTTATGTCATTTTTTCCTTTTTGAGTGAGCTGATGCTTGGGGATAGAAATCTTGAAGATGTATTGTTTGTTGGTATATCTAACATTACAAATTTGTATTCTCATTATTCAAAACTTGTGCCAATATAAAAATTTCCCTCTATAGTATCATTTTTTCTAATAGACCTTGATTGATGTGGATTTCAACACATATTTGGGCACACATTAAAAAAACAACCTAATTCACTCAATATTTATTATTAAGTAGTTGCCCAAGTTATTCCTGATAACTTCAAAAAATGAAAAATGTTATAAATTGAATGACAATGTCGGGAGGCGAACCCAAACTGGTGTTTTTGTGATAGACATAGTAGTAGGGTTGATATTTGGGAACCATGCGCTAACAAAAAAAACACACTCTTCGTAAAAAATGGGGCCATCCTTAAAACCTCTCTAATAATTAACAAGGTTTGAATATTGAACACCAAATAAATGTTTGAAGTATAGATATAACTCATAGTGCTTTGGTTGGGTCGAATAAATCCATTGGCACATGTCTAATATAGGAGGCCAAAAACCATTGAATATGTGAATTAACATAGATGGTTCATAAAATGAGAGTAGGTTTGTGATCTCTAGATTAGGGACCTCCAACATTGGCACCTCTTTAGGTTTATCCACAATATATGCACTAGGAAGAGGAGGGTACATAAAAATTGAAGTAGAGGGTTCATTTTGATTGCATACTTGAAAGAAATGGGCATTGAGGATGAAGACACCATTTCCCAATGTTCTTCCACATATGCTAAAAACCAAAGTAAGGCTTGTGTCTTTGCATGTGCCATAGTCAAAAAATAGATAATGGTCATTCAGTTGTTTACCTTCAAACATAAATCAATGTTCATCTTAAAGGATCCCCTACATGATGTTGGCACCCAAAGTTTTGGGTCCATTTTTCATGCATGCACAAACGAAATTTTTTCACACTCATCCACATTTTTTCTCAGTGCCTAAGGATATGGGCGAAAGAATGCCATAGTGCACGCATCAGATTGGGTTTTGTTAAGAAGTGCACTAAGTCTAAAGGTAGTCAAGGGAGTGTCAATATAAGTTTTTTTATTTGATTGTGTCGGTCTGAGTTTTGTCAGTTTCACCGGAAACCAAGAAGATTCCCACTTGAAGCAAGAAAAGGAATCATTGAGAATACTCTTGGAATGATTGTTGCCAGCATCATATGAAGACATGGGGCAGCCAAAAGATGAGCTAGCCAGGAATTTTTGATTACCCCTGATGCAGAGAACCTACATGGAGTCCCAGTAGGTACGAGACGCATGTGAGTTCGTTATATCAAACAAGCGAGTGGAGAAGAACAATGAAGGGCAACGCTCCCCAACAAAAAAATATATAAAAGAGAGGTCTCAATTCAAAAAATTGGCTGGCTAAGTTTTGAATGCATCAGTCCCAGAGCTATGAGTTAGCCTATTGTAATCTTTTTTTGCATGGAGAAGTCTCTTATGTCTTTTATTTGTATAAATCTTAAATCTTAGTGCAAGAGACATATTATTTTATTTCCATTGTTTATATAGTAAAGAGATGAAGTCTTATGGTTGTTCAGCTTAGTCATTCAACACAATGTATATCTCTAATATGATGGAATACGTCCAGTATTAAAGATATGGAAGTGTTGTTCTATCCTTTTTTTGTTATGAATGACTAGTACCTGTGTGTGTATAGTTTTAATTCTTATTCCTTATTAGAATATCATACTTGAGTTACATGGATGCCATTTACAGTATTGTTTTGTATGTTTGATCCTCCATCCCTGACACAAGACCTTATGGTCTCTGTGATCCTCTTTGCATCTCGGGTGAAACCTTCCTGGGACTTGGCCAAGGATTTATATGTCAGTGCTTAGGTGTTTTTGTTGGACATGATCTAGATGAACCATGGGTCTCAAATCTCTAGTGTTAAAAATTTCAGTGTGCATGCAAGCGTGTACTGAAACAACGAAACTACATAGTGATAACAAATGGTTTTGTTTTCGGGGCCTAAAGTCTTGTTGAGAATGATAGAGGAAAAGAGAAATGTGGTGGCATATGTATAAGGAGTAGATTGAAGACTGGATAGAATTGAAGGAGGATGAGTTTACCCCATAAGGGACAAAAGGATTACAGGTGAATGTGAAATAATGGAAAGGTAGATACCTTTACTCTGACATGTATGAACTCTTTTTCACATAATTTCTATGTTTGCTACATGAATGGTTAAAAAGAAAAAAGAAAAAAAAGTTAATTCGACTGTGTTACCATCGAAGTCAATAGTATGGGATCAAGCCAAGATTGATAGTCTAAAGGAATTGGATAACAAGTGAACTCAAGCTATTGATTTTTGGTTTTCTCTAGTGAAGGAAGGCTACATTATTGAGTTTTCTATAGAATATAGTGATTCTCTCAGCGAGGCAAAAAGAAAGTTTGAAGAAGGTCCAAGAAAGAAGATGTTAGAAGAGAATCCCCTTTGGATCAAGATGTTGTTTGTAGAGAAAAGAATGATGCACATGGATCCTAATAGGATGGTTGAGTAAACCCCCAAGAACTGGGAAGGCTCTGGAAAAGGTGGGGGAAAAAGAACCAGAGCATGGATCTAGTGAGGAGGATCTAAGAAGTTGTTGAGATGAGGTGAGGACTGGAATGGACCCAGAAGAGTAGAGGAGAAAAAGAGTCAAAATATACATAAGAAGAAATGAGATGAGGGATAAAGATGAATGAAAGAGTAGATAAGATTTAGCTGAGGGTGTGCAGCAAGTTGTCTGGCCTAGAATGAATAGGAAGCTCACACTAGGCAGTGGTGTGGGAGAGGATGTTTTCCCAGATTGGAGAACATGTGAGGATAGGCCTATGAAGAGGCTTGGAGTCAAAGATACCAATAGTGAAAGTAGTGGTAGTGAGGGCCTAGTCGACGAAGATCATACCGTTTCACTATTGTGGTATGACCTAACCTTGAAAAGAGGAAGAGTGCACATGTGTGGTGCAAAGGTACAATTTTTTGGTGCGTTGGTGCACTCAGAAGAGGAAGCATCACATGATTATGCACTGACAAGAATATAAGTTGTCAGGTGCCAATCATATGGAATTTTATCTCTTGTTGTAGTGGTGGTACGTGGAGAAGCTAAGCAAGTAGTGCGTAGAGATGTTGCATGCTGAGTGGAGAAACCAACTTTGCACAAGGTGGTAGTGCATAGATCGGACTAGGAGATGAATCGTGTAGTGGTAGTGCATGGATCATCCTGGAGGAAGGTACGCACATTGGTGGTGCATGGTTCAAATTAGGAGGAGAGGGAATATAATGTGGATGTGTTAGAAGTGAAGGAATATGGAGGCTCCCTTATTGGTGGGGGAAACGAACTGATAATGTTGGATAGTCTTGCACAACTGCAACTAGATAGCTCTTTTGTTCCCCTCACAAGCATTTTCAAGAGAAGATGGTCTTATCCCCACTTTGTTCCACCCCCCTTGCACATTTTTAATCATGAAGAACAAACAACATAGAGTGAAGAGGTTAGCGTTTAAGAAAGAGAAGAGGAGGAAATGAGTCATGACACAAGTAAAGGAGAAGGTGAGGTCATCAATACTTTACCCCATGTGATAGTGGTGTGGAAGGATCCAGACAATAGCATTTAGAAGAGTGGAACTAAATCTAGTTCCAAGATGGCCAACCAAGAAAGTACGGTGAGATTTCATGTGTTCCATGGAATGGGTAAGGATGATGGTGAGTAACATCGGTTAACCTGCGAAGCAATCTATTCTGTAAATAGAGTATAGATGAGGTGGCTAAGATCGTAAAAATGGAGACTATGTTCAGGGATTAGGCCCTGACGTGGTACATGACGTATAAGGCTATTGCGCCAGTAGGACATGTGAGGTCCCTGGCCGATATCAAACAATATCTCCTTCAGGAATTTTAGAAGATGAAGTCAGAGTCTCGATGCATTACATAAATCAAGGAAATCAAGAAGAAGGAAGGAGAGACCATATGGGATTATGACCGGTGGTTCAAAATCTTGTTGGATAGGGTGATGTTCCAGACCCAGGATGTGTAGCAAAAATAATGGTTCATTGTAGGGTTTCTCCCCAATATATGAGTCTCACTCACCTAGAAAAAGGTGACAACTCAGGTTGAGGCAATCGATATCATGATGTTCTTGGAAGCGACACCTGGAGGCATAGAAACATCGACTGGGTTGGCGCAAGTTCAGTCACAAATATAAAACCTAACAATATAGTTGTAATATATAGACAAGGATAAAGTTTTTCATGAACATGTGTGGTGCACTAGGGCATCGATGAGATGATTGCCTGAACCTTCCAAATTATGTGGCGATAAGCACGCCAAGTCCATTTCCATCTAGATAGTTGGAATGGTGTGAAATATGTCATCAGTGGGGCCATGTGCCACCCTTCTACCCCACCTTACGAAACTATCAAGAAATGAATCACACCCTCTTCTATGAATTATGTAAGTCCATCGACCACGATATTAGTAGCTTTCGCTCCCTCTAGTTGATGCAATATAATACTCGGGATGTATTTCGGGTACAAGAGGAACAAAAGGGTGGCAAGAGAAATAAAGATGACATAGGTGGATATAAAGGAGGACCTCGAGGTGGGTATGAACATAGCCATGGATAAGGATATGGTGGAAGAGGCAACATACCCCCCACATGTTTCAATTACGGTGAGATTGGTAATGTGTAGAGAGACTTGGAGGAATAATGAGCATGCAAGGATATGCAACATCTGAATCAGAGGTATAGTGAAGAGGCACGAGTTTGAGAGGAATTTCAGAGGGTGACAGAAAGGTTTCTAGAAGAAGCATAAATCCACGAAGAAGTGCAGTGGGCGACACATAGGTTGTTGGATGAAGCACGTGCATGAAAAGAACTACAACATGTGATCTATGAATGTTTGGAGGAAACTCACGTGCATGAAGAAATCCAGTGTTCAACCCAAAGATTGATAGAATAATCACGTAGACAGACTATGTTGTGACACGCTGAGCAGGAAGCGTGTGAACAATGCTAGGAAGAGTTGCAATGCATAGTGTGGGCAGAACCCTTTCATGACCTCGGTCACATGGTAGAAGTAGAAGATCAAGTCAATACCTTCTTGCAAATTTGTTTTCATTTTCTCAGAGATCCATAAGTTGCACGTAAGTTGACTTAGATGTTAACTATTTGCATGAAAGAACAAGGAGAGGAGACCATCGATGCAACTATGTTGTCAGAAAGGGATGTCTGTCAGGTTAGCAAGAAAAATTGCATTCACCGAGAGTTTAAGATGACAAAAAATCTTGGTGGGTTTGATATGGATGGATTCATGTTGGATCTAAGATCCGATGTGAACATTTTACCCAAGAAATACTGGAAAGTGATGGGGAAACCTAAGTTGTTATGGTCGCCCATTCAACTTTAATTATCCAATTAGTAAGAGATATACCCCATCAATCGGTTGGAGCAGGTAGAGGTTAATATAAAAGTAGTAAAAAAAAATGTTGACTTTGAAGTCATTGAAATCATTGATGAGTCGGATCCCTACCATGCATTGCTAGGAATCGATTGGGATTTTGACAACAATGCAGTGTTGAATTTCAAAAAGTGTCAAATGTCATTTGATAATGACACCCTGCATGTGGTTGGGCTACTAGATCCATATGAAGGTGACTACTACAATGAGCTTGTCACAAGGATGTGCAGAGCTCAACAATTGAAAATATTTACAAAGTCATGGGGCATAGGGAGGATTACATCAACCCCACCGCAAATGGGGAAGTAAGTTGGAGGAGTGTTAAGTCTTATGAAATGAATTCTGAAGATGCTTTGGATAGATGGAAGAATAATATTTTTGAGGTGTCAACAAGGAGGCATGCACACATCTTTGTGGAGGAGCACGTAGAAGACCATAGCTCCTACGAGTACTATGAGTGTACTTCAATAGCACGACCTTGACTCAATAATTGTACTTCCAAAGAACGATGGGGATCTGAAAAACCCTAGCCCATGTGTCCTCGCTACCTACTCAAGTCTCCTGAAAGGTTTTGAAATCCAGTTGTCTCCCTAGCATCCTGAATCCCCCTCACGTCGTGGACAGAAGGAAATCAATAGGGGAGGGTTACGACCAATCTTTCGTCGAATCAAAGAAACTGTGAAGAGTGGTGCAAGAAACATGTGTGACACCTCTCATTGAAGTACCTGTAAGATAATACAAGAGGTTCTAATCATGTATTGGGCCCCATCATCTTGGGCCCTTCATATATCAATATGGTGACGTTCCCATGAATAGTGCAAGAAATAACTATAGTGGCCTTCCCCATACCCTAGATCCGATGGCGGTTAACTAAATATTCAAGAGAACTTACTCCCCCCCTACTTCACTGGCATACGACCTCGCAACTTACAGCTATGACAACTCACACAACCACCAATTGGTCATTCTTCAAACCATAGTACCGCAATATAGTATGTTCACACATGCCAGAATTAGCTCACATTCAGAGCCCATATATCCTTTGATTGTCCCACTGTACTCCATGGGAAAATTGTTTCCTTTCTCATTACTATTTCCTTCATCTGTCTCCACCTTCTTCCCAGTATAAGACATACCCTAAACTCACTTTCAACTACCCAATTAAAAAAACCGTAATTCAAATTCACCCACCTCACCCATTCACAAAAACTTTGTTCCATTCCCAGCTCAAAATTTCCATGGTATCCTCAAGAAGACCCGAGGACCAATATCCAACTAGAATACTAGGCCTTACCTATTCTTATCACCCTCACAGGGTCCCAAATAGGATGGGTATAGGATTTTTCGTTCGTCGATTATGATGTCTGCAACTCTGAGAAGATCCCCGCTCTATCCTTTTCTCACTATGCTCTCAATGTTTGTAGTGCAAACAACATGCCTCTTACACTCATCCAGGAATGGTTCTAGCCTCTTTGCTAGGAAGATATCCTCTCCTTATTGGATTGTCCTCACTGTGGAAAAAATAGACCAGTTACTCTATGTACTCTCCTATTATTCATTCAAGTGCATGGCGACTACCTCTGGCTGGGAGGGAAGTACCCTATCGATGAAGCTACAATATGCCACATCATAGGCCTACCTCTTCAGGGTGAATATACTGAGAAGGCTTTGACTACTAAGGATGATTTCCCATAAGAAATATATGGCACCTATTATACCTTCCGAGGGAGGAAGGGAATCCTTATCTTAGAAGTTAGGAATAGACCACTTCAACTTGCTACCTAGCTGTTAGCATAAATTTTTTTACACAATTGTACTATTAGCACTAGAATTCACCCTCAGATTGCATAGAAGGTAAGCTCAGTACCCATCAGTTTATAAAGTAAATGTAAATGGGTTTTAGGTGATCAAATGGAGATGACTCAAAGATAATAATGTTCTAACTCAGAAATCTGGTCTAGCATTCATAAGCAATTGAGGTCTAGAATCAACTTCAGTCATTAAGTTGGAGTAAGGGTGAATAGAGGGAATAATTTGGTGAGGAGAGTGTAGAGGTATGTTGTGGACATCAGGTCTTTTAGTAGCCTAAGGAGGAAAAACTTAAACGCAAGATCCTCTTGAATTCAAATCTCAAAGAAACTGAAAGAAATTATAACAACATTATAATCAAACATTAATCATAATAAAATCACAACAATCCATGTGAATCAGTCATCACGAACTCTCTCAGTATCAAAGGAAAATAATATGGAGCAAGAAAGATGACTTAAATTAACAAAGATGCTTCAAAAAAAAAAAAAAACAGAGAACCAGTGTTCTTCATAAGAATATTACAATAGTCAGGAGCCTAGCTCAACCATTCGACCTTAACAAAATATCAAAACTGAGTATATATACTCAAAACTGCTGCAACTACCAGGATCGTGATCTGACCACTGCATTCAAAGTTTTCAGTCAGTGCCTGCTATGTCATACTGTGTAGGCCTTCTCTTGTCAGATGTGAGCTCACCTCAATTATGTGCTTTGCAGGAAAATCCATCCATAAGGAAGCTTTGTATTGATAGTCTTCCTTCACAGTCACTCTCAGACTACTTTCCATTTATGGAGGGAGTTGAAGTTTCAACCACCACTCCCATTTCCATTAACTGCCTTCATCGGGATCAGGACAAGCCCTAACACCCATGAATGTTCTAGTCGGTGCCCACGACTTCTTCAATTTAATCCCAACGCCTTGAGGCCATGTAGATATTCTTCTGTGAGCAAATATGGGTGCTTTCGGTATCTCAAACTTCAAACTCTATTTGCCCCAAGAAAAACCTCCAGATCTAAGGATATGATGACATGTGGCTCTTGGATTAGGATAGTTGAGATCCACTTCAGGCCTTTGGGCTCTGGGAAAATCCAAACTCAAATCTCACTTACCTTTTGTGCTTTTACCCGGAGTTTTCGATCTACTGACGCACGTCCTCTTCAATCAATGGTTCTGCTCTTGCTTCGGGACTTTGATCCCTTCAACCAGATCGACAACCTTTTTTCTCCCTCCTCGATCAATGATCAGGATCTCCTTTGGGTCTTTGGGACTTCAGGAACTTCAGGACTTTGCAATGTTCAACTCCATAATTCTCCAGAGCGTCGAACTCCGAAGTGAGGGATCTATCTCCACGCATCCTCATCTTTTGATGGCTTAGATTATTTCGAGAGTTTGGGCTTCAACACTTCGATAATTCCACACACTTCTAACTTTGAAACTCCTGAAGCTTATTTCCCCAAACACTTGGATCAATTGCCACCTATCCCTTTAAAAATCAACGTCTCATGCTCTCTTCGAGACTTTTGCTTCGATGCTATACTTCGCGTAACTTTTAAGATTACGAATGCCCGCAAGCCGCTAATATGAAATCCACATGGAATTCTCGTCATTGAAATTCAAACCTTCCTTTTTGCTTGATTCAGGTCTAGAACATACCGCTCTGAGTGTCGCGCTTTGAGCCCGCGGTTGCAGCCTGTGTAAACAAAGACTTGGATGAATGGATAGGGGCTTGGGAAAATAGCAGGACGAGTGATTGAAACAAAAGGAGATGGGTGTTCATCTTTAGAGGAAAAAATAAAGGCTTCAGGCTGAGTCTTTTTCAGGTAAGACATCAAGGAAAACCAGGATTTTTAAACAAAAAGGGGTGAAAAAAATGACTTTACCAGTCGAAGGGGAAACTTTAAGACTTGGTTTGTGAAAAGGAGAGAGACAAGGAAAAATTATAGACTTAGGTAGAAATCACAAACCCACAGGACTCTGAAAAGTTCATGTGATAACATGTACCATAGACGAATGCCCATATGGGGTCATCATAGCAGTTGAGTGGTGCATTGCTGGGATTCAGATGGCCTAGTCCCAATACATAATGAAAAAATTCATAGATGATTGTCTGATGCCCAGAATGAAGGCAAGGAATTTCATTATAGTTGGATCCTATTATTACTAGAAATGGTACTCTCACGGTTTTGAACGGCC
Organism: Picea engelmannii; assembly: GCA_009831015.1. Taxonomy (NCBI): domain Eukaryota; kingdom Viridiplantae; phylum Streptophyta; class Pinopsida; order Pinales; family Pinaceae; genus Picea; species Picea engelmannii. The sequence goes on along the minus strand of ML779896.1, from coordinate 506,956 downwards.
TATGGGTATCCAATAGGTATTTGAAGGTTGTCGCTTCTTGCGAGTACATGAAAGCAAGGACCCACACATCCAACAATTTGTCAACGAAATATTTGGGGACTAGTATCACCAACTTATGTAGACTATTACAACACAAGAATGCATCCCACACACCCTTATCTATAGGTATGAGGTTTATCTTATTTTTTAATGCACATCACATAGAATCTATATTTCTCCTAGTGATGACTAGGGAGCTGCCATGACGCTCCTTCCTTTCTGTATTATTTAGGATGGAATTCAACAAGGAGTGATCAAGTGGCCTACCCATCTTCAGCTACTCCCATCTGAAGATGCCACAACCCTCAAGACACACACAAAACACAACCAAGATCGCAAAAAATACCGAAGTAACCCAACATCAGTCTCAAACTCCACCCTCACCCGGTAGGGGTACTCCTATTGAAGAAATAAAAAAGTGGGGTTAGGATCCCTTGTCTCCACCTCTGCTTCAACCAACACCATCGATCCCCAAGAAACATAGAACCAACTCCTTCACTTTCCCTTTTGATCTGTCCACTATGGAAGGCATTGCTCAGATGATGTTGGAATTAGCCACTCTCGTAAACACATTGTGCCACTAGTCATTGCTACAAAACCAACACCATTTCAAGGTTCTACACAACGTCGACCATCTTGGGCGACAATTAGGTGGCATGGTGTAAATTCCTATCGAAACCTAGCGACCATTTCCTTCCAGATCTATTGCAAGCCTTCCCACTTGTATCCTTCACGTGGACCCCCCTTTATTACTTACCCTCGATGTGCAACATGGTGGGATTCACTTGGACCCTCTTCCTACCCCTCTACTAGATGAATTTACCAACACTTTTCTCTCTGAAATAAGTGACAGAAATAAATGACTCAGGAAATATCATGCCTAGTTACAACTACAAAACCAAGTGGAGATTACAACATATAACCAAACATGTGAGCAATATAAAAAATAAATTCATGCCCATAAAAACTTACAAAGTCAATATGACACCAACAAAGCAATACATATAGATACTCATGATCAGTATGTAGAGCTCCTCTCATCTTTCAACAACTTTCTTAAGGAGGTGGATGGCATATATGCTAGACTTCCCATCGCTTCTACTTTTGATGGTGACCCCCCTACAAGCCTTAATCTCTCCACCATAATGGATCGATTGCAACAAATTGAAGTAAAAATCCCTCGTAATGATTCACCAGTGCCCCACTCCATTTCCATCACTTCATCTCAGCCCACACTAGTTCAAACGAATAAAATCACTCTCCACTACGACCAACGGTGGGTGCAAACGTTATCCAATTTGGTGGACTCTGGCTTCGCTCTATGGACTCACCTATTAGCCCCACCATAAGTATATACCATTTCTGAACACATTCATGAGGCCGACCGGGAGGTCACACAATAGATAAATATCTCACTTCCTAAGCTCCTCGTGAACAAGTCATTGCGATGCAGTCCATAGCCACAAGAACCAAAGAAATTACTGCAGCAAGGGAAAAACACCAAAATACCTCAAATACGATTTGTGTTGCGGTGATGTTGACATTTGAATATTTAAAAATCGAAATGGAAACCTCATGAGGATATGAATCCCCCTGTGTTTTTAAAGAGGTGGTAGTCCTCTTTGGTTTATGATTTTTTAAAAATATGTTATATCCAAAATAATATAGGAAACTTATCAAATGATTGAATCTGATATCTTTATGGCTCGATAAAATTTAAAATACTGAAAAAGATATATATATATATATATATATATATAAGAAGAATTCCTAAGAAGTGGACCATGAACCTCAAACACCACACAATATAGAATGTAATAGAATCCTCACATCCATCACAGTTTAATAAAAATTCGGATCACATTCAAATAAAATAAATGGTTCATTGGCACAAGAGAACTTTGAAAGAGTACTACTTATTAATATCAAAAGAATAATTTGATAGATCAACTTCAAATATTCTATACTCAAAACTCAAAGTTATAAAATACAATCAAAACCAAGCCCGACTTAGTTCTTTGGGATTTCTAAAAAATGATAATGTATTTTACAATGCTTGAAATTTAAAGGCATTTTCCTATAAATGGATTGGGATTGGGGATCCCGTGGACCATAAAATATATTTACAAGAAATATGATGAAGAGAATAACATGGAGTGGATCACAAGCAATAGGATCTAGAAAGAAGACAAGGAGGAATTTATCAGAATTCAATTACACTTTTCCAATGATTGAATAAATATAACTCTATGAAATCTGATAAAGAAGAAGGTATGTAATCAATATGGACTTATTGTGATGGAATATCTCTCTTTCATTTTCTCGTTCATATGCCTTTTATATCTTTTCTTGTTTCAGTTATGTGGCAGGTTGTAACCGCTTTCATTGGAAATTCAACAATCTTGGTTATAGATTTGTTTAGCCATTCTTGAATATAATCCCTTAATGGGGAAACAAATACTTCTTGCTTTACTTTGATATTTAGAAATTCACTCTCGATTTCCCTATGGTCAATAGATAAATTTTTCAATATAGTCTGAATGTCCTCATTTTTATTCATATACTCAACAAGCCAATTATCAATGTCTTCATAAGTATACTCAACCATACTATCAAATTTTTCGGCCTATGATTTCTTCCAATTTTCAACTTTCTCTTCAAATTGCTCTCTACTCATGATCATTAAATTTGAGATAAAGTTTGGATCTGAAACCTCTATAGTGGAGACCGCAATATCCAAACTAATAATATTTGAGTATGCATCATTATTTTTCTGTGATATTTCTTTCAATTGATTTAACAACCCCTTTAATGTATTATTTCTTTCAATTCAACATGCCTTTAATTATTTTATACGGCTCTAGGAGGGAAAATCTTCATGTTTTATTTTATGGTCCGCCATTGATGATACTTTCGCTACAAAATTAGCAACCCCATTTATGAAGAATCCTTCGTCATTCTTCAAATATGAATTCATATATTCTTTAGTATTTTGAATTCTAAGCCTGAGAGAAGAAATTTTTTTCGCCAAGTCCCATAAATCTAAAATGAGTGACATTCTTTTCTTTATGTTGTTTTCAACAAAATGTTGAGTACCAATGATTAAGCTTGAAATTTCTTTTACTCTCAAATTTGATTATGGAATTCCTTGAAAAGTTGTGTTAGGTTGTATCATGGAGGCTTGGGTAGCCAATATAGGTGGGCGTATGAGGGTTTCTTCCAATTCCTTGACTCTCTCTTTAAGTCTGAGATTTTCTTCTTCCACATTAACTATTGAAACGTCCAATGCATCCCTTGTGATTCTATGAATTGAAGATAGTTTTGACGACAACATGTTTTTAGTATCAATGGTGGACCATGACTTTCCTTTCTTATTATGCGAGTTTCTTTCAAAGGTCAACTTATTTGAAGACTTATCAAATAAACAATTATGCACATAAAGGGTTTCTTTATCAGAGAAGACTTCATCTTGAACAACTAATGTGGTGGGCTGTGCATTTTCTTGGGCATGCTCTTCATCATATAGAAGCCAGATATTTTCAATATCCACATCCAAGTCCATATTATCAAGAAAAATATCATCATCGAGTATGTTTTATTTTTTTTCCTCTTGTTGAGAATTGAATCTTTTCCTTTTTACTTGTAATTTATGAGGGTTCTAGACTTCATTGAGGAGGATTCCTTTCTCCATCATCACTAGAATTGTTACTTGGGGTTTTTATTTGTTGGGTCATTGTAGACTAAGGATTTACCTTAGGAAAAATACTTTTGTGAGAAACAACAAGTGACTGAGAATTTCATTCACTTGAGGGTTTCCCTCTTTTCTTGTGACCTTCAGTAGTGCTCACAATTGTTTCTATGTCGCTAGAATATTTATTAACACCTTGGATAGGGGGGTCATGGCCATCACCCTCTTCTTCTCCAAATATTAGTGTATTGATCATTGTAGGGTTGAGCCCAAATGATACCATATTATTATTAAAAATGTTGCTAGGTTCAAACCCTTTGATCTCTTTTGCAAACTTCAAATTAAACTAGTCAAAGTAAGAGGCATATTCATCAATTTTGGGAATTTCTCTTAAGAGAATTTCACCCACTTTCCAAGGCAGAGGAATGAAGTTTTTTTCCTTCTCTCATAGAAAGCATGAAACCAAAACTTATACCGCCTTGCCACTTCTATGATAAACAATTTGTTTGGCACATAATAAGGGAGGTATATAGGATTTTCATGAGAACAAAAAATCCTAATGATGTTGTAGTTATCCATTTTCTCCAGAATTCCCTTTTTATCCAAAAATCTTGATGCTTCCAATGAAATCCTGGAAGTATCTTCCCCAAAAAGCAATTTCTTAAATTCAAAGACAAAATTGTTATAAACTTCATAAAAATAATGGATAACTTTCTGCCTCCAGAGAGCTTGATACCACATAGTCACAGGGTCAATCTTTGAATTTACCCTTTTTCCAGTACTCGAAACTTTAAAAATATGACAATGCATGATAGCAAATACTATATAAGATGCCATATAAAAAAAAATCTGTCTTCTGAAATTCATCAACTGTGCAAAAATTTCATTTGGTATGATATTTTCCCAATAAAAAACAACATTGTCATGAACTATAAAATATTTAATATATAGGGCCAATGGAGGAATTGTTGTTGTAGAATCTTGACCCGTAACTCTAGTAGAAAACCAAACAATTTATCAATATGGATCCTTTAAACATCTAACATGGATTCTAGATAGGTCTTCTGGCATCATAGTAGGATCTTTTAGATATTCATGTAGGAGGTCGTTTCCATTATTTTTCCCTCTGAGAAAATTGTTCGCATCTTTTCCTCTATATGTTAAGTTCGACTCTGGTAGCTTTAACATTTTCTTGAAGACTGAGGGTGCCAATAAAACATGGGAGCCACATTTTGTATAATAATGGTTCTTCTATTCTGGACAAACTTGTGAATGCACCGGGTGACAATATATTTGCACTCAAAAACCTCAAGGACACAACCAGCGAGAGTTATTCTCGACGTCCATAATTTATTATTATCTCTGTTTGGAAGTGTTGAATAATACCAATATGTCCTCGACCAATGATGATTGGGATCTTCCTTGATGAGTATATTTAAGGTATCCCCGCATAAATTTTGTTTTCTTTCGTCCATCTTCAATAGGTTGAAAAACTTCTCCATAATGCCGCCCAAAATAGTGAAATAATATTTTATGTTAGATCCTTGATTGATAACATTAACCTAAAATAAATGATATTTTCCTCGATAGAAACATCATTAATAATGACCTTTTGAGAATTTAATTTAGCAGTTGAATTTGTAGAATTAACATTTAATTTGACACGAGAAGTGTGAAGAGGAAGGAAACGTCACATTGGCGTGGTGAAGTGGGAGATTTCAAATGAGAATTCAAGTCTGTGAGTCCGTCGTGATAGAAAAATGGTTAAGTATGGATTCTTTTCGGATGGGCTTGTGAGGACACGAGATACAAAGAAATGAAAACATGAGTTTCAAAGTATGCGAGTCCGCGAGTCCATGAGATGAAAAATAAACTAAGTGTTTGGAAGAGTTCAAGAGAGAAAAGTGATATGTCGTGAGTTTGTGAGTCTGCCAACCTGCGAATGAAAAATAAACTAAGTATGGAAAAGGTGTAAGTCATGGAGGTAAGGTACATAAATGAAAATTAAGGGAGGGAAACATACTTTGGGAAAAATACAAGTGTAGAATAATAAAAAGAAGGAAGAAGTTACAAGGTTCAATAGACTAATATGGCCTCAACTCTGTTCACCCAGCTATCGGATGTGATGTCGATTTCCATCCCTTTGAATGAGAATCTCAGTATAATGGACCTCACATCATCGATGGTCACAGATGAGATCGCATAATCGATCGTCCAAATCATCTAGTCCCTTCAAGAACGATATTCTGAGCCTGAGCATCAATTCTTGGAATTTGTACAGAAGCTTAAGAGAACAATTTTGTATGTTACCAACATAATTCCATAAAGCAGTTGGCTCAAGGACGAGACATGTAATAGTGGTGGGGGCTTCTTGGCACCCAAATTTTTGGGTCCAGTTTTGCGCACACACACAAATGAATGTTGTGCATGCTCATCCAGAATTTTTGCGGGTGCCTAAGAAGATGCATGAAAGAATGCCATAATGTGCATATCGGACTAGGTTTTGTTAAGAAACAGGCCAATTCTAAAGGTCATCAAGGGTGCGTCGATCTGATTTTTTTCAGTTGCCCCCAGAAACCAAGAAGATGACCTCCAAAAGAAAGAAAGGAGTCAACGGGATATCTCCTAGAATTATTGCTACCAACAACAAATGAAGACGTGGGGCGACCAGAAGATGAGATAGCTAGGCAGTTAGGATTTCCCCTGATGCAGAGAACCTACGTGGATCCCTGAAAGGTACCAAAAGCATGTGAGGCCATTAGATCAAACAAGCGAGTGGAGCAGAATAGTGAAGGAAAACACTCCCCAGCAAAAAAATATATAAAAGAGAGCTCTCAGCTCAGAAAAATGGTTGGCTAATTTACAAATGCATCAATCCCAAAGCTATGAGTTAGCCTATTGTAATCTTGTGTTGTATGGAGAAGTCTCCTGTGTCTTTATTTATCTGAATCTTAAATCTTAATGCAAGGTGCATACTATTGTATTCCCACTATTTATATAGTAAATAGATGAAGTTTTATGTTTGTTCAACTTTTTTATTCAGCATAATGTATATCTCTAATATGATGGAATACACCCAGTAATAAATATATGGAATTTCTTTTCTATCATGTGTTTGTTATGAATAAGTAGCACATGTGCGTGTATAGTTTTAATTCTTAGTCCTTATTAGAATATCATACATGAGTTACATGGATGCCATTTACAGTACTATTTGGTATGTTTGATCCTCCATTCCACAGAAGACCTTATGCTCTTTGTGATCCTCCGCATCTCGGGTGAGACCTTCCCAAGCCTTGGTCGAGGATTGATATGTCGTTTCTTAGGGGTTTTTGTTGGACATACTTTGGACAGAACCTGGGTCTCAAACCACCTAGTGTCAAGAAGGTTAGTGTGTGTGCAAGCGTGTAGTGAAACAATGACACTACACAACACCAACACATGATCTTCAAGTTGTGCTTTATAACTACCATGTAATCAATGGATTTCACCCACAAGATTAAGGTTTTCCCTAAGAAAAACTTCAACATGATTTTGTCAAATATTTGGTATATATGAATTTCATCAAACACTTGCAAACACTTGCAATGCATACATTTCATTAAACACTTGACATGGATACTTGTGCCAATATTTTTTTTTTAAAGCTGAATTTTTATTTGAACTTAATCTTAACTTTTTAATCATTTTTATAATTATTTAAAGAAAAAAATTAACTTAAAAATTATATATTAATATTCATATATATAAATATTAGTGTTTTCTCACCTTTTAAAAAACATTATTTTAAATAATAAAATCTAAAACAATTAAAACAAAATATTTATATATGGTAAATAAAATTGGGTGAAACCCTAGAGGCTTCGGCTCTAGCTCTCAACGAATGATGGCGGCGCAGGTTTGTTCTTTCATGCATGTCTTCCCCTTCTAGTTAAAATGATTGATTTTTTTTTGGTCCACCAAATCTCTTTACATCCAGGTTCTATGACTCGTCTGGTTGGAGATAGCGCGAGGCTCAAGGTCAATGCTATTGGGAGATAACATCAAGTTGTCAGTACCCTTTTCGATCTGCTCCCTTGTAATGCTCGTACAATATCGACCCCCAAGACAGGATGATATTGGAGGCATTGGATCGGACGGAGGATATCGAATGGAGATTTTGCGTACAAATGGAGCACAATGAGTTAGATTTTGTATCTGACACTGTGGCCTCCATCACGTGGATATTTTTTTTAGATGAAGGATTCTCCATCATGCAGCATTTAAATAAGGCCATTGATCTGGTTCCCCTTGAATCATTGGATCCATATTTCAATTTAAATCTTGAGGTCGTCTTTCCTCTCTAGGTCTCGCCTTCAATGAGGAGGGTTTACGTCCTCTCACCACTCTAGAAGATCGCATTTGAATGGGTTTGAATCTAAAGAAAAGGTGGTGGGTTTGAGAGGTGTTTCTCATGAATCATATTTACATGCAGGGAGGGTGGAGAAGAAATCCTCCTTTGTAGCTCTCAGTGAAGATCGTTTTTCCTCCCCCTCGTCTAATGTGAATAAAGAAAAAAAATCTCAAAAAATAAAAGTGTTGGAAAGTTTGAAGAAGAATGGTGGTAGGGGACATTGGGAATATTTAAAAAAAAAATGTTTCCTCGCCAATGATTAAAGGATGGTTAGAAAGCAACTAAAACCAGTGTTGGGGTATTTACCAATATTCCATACTTTTACCAAAGGATGGCTCTATTTTTAGTTTCTTCCGCAAGAGGATATGTTGGAATTCTTCATTTGCTCGTGGGGTTGTGGACCTTCTTCCTTGTGTTGAAAGAGTGGTCAATATCTTTTGATCTCACCTGAGAGGTTATGTCCCCCACCAAGGTTTGGGTAATTTTACCAAACCTACCTCTGATTTTCTAGTGTGAAGATATTCTTCAATCAATTGGGAATAGTATTGGAGTTTTCTTGGGTCTAAAGCTGAGTTGGGACTCCAAAATAGACCGACATTGGGATTGGCTCCAAATAGAGGTCGACCTGTGTGAGGGTCTTTTTGATGAAATTGATTTAGTGTGGGGAGACTTCTTGATCTGCTAGAGGATCGATTATTGGCGCATCCCCTTCTGGTGTTTCAACTGCCATGTCGATGGCCATCTACAGGCCTAGTACAACTAGCCTCATGCTCATTTTCCTCCTTTTACAAAAGTATGTAAAATAATATTCGAGGAGGCTTATTCGAGACCGGATCCGACAATTGTAGAAGAAGGAATCGACTCAAAGAGACAAAAATTTCCTAGGCGAAGGCCACCAAAAGGAAACACAGACAAGGAGCCTACAAGCCACATGGGTAAGAAATTTATTCTAAATTCTCCTATTTTATCCAAGAATGAAGTCTCCATAGAAAATAAATCTCCTAAATTAAAAAAGTTGGTGTGCTCCCCTCCATCCCTCGTTCCTCAGGCTTCTTCTCCTTTCTGTGTTGATTCCCAATCCCTAAAATCTCTCCCAGAGAAGTTTGTGTCACCCCATAACGTCGTTTCTCCCTCTACTCGTATTTATCCTACATGTTCTTTTTGTCCATCATATTCATCCTTTCAGAAAATCCAATTTGTAGTCCAATTAGACTACTTGTTACGTTCTAAATTCAAATTTGGCCTAGTGTTGGAACAGTTAGGAGGTTTAGTCGAGGACCCACCTCCCGGAATCAAGTTGGGAGGAAATCTAAAATTTCTATAGCTCGGTCACAAGTAGCTAAATAAATTCAAAGTGGAAAAAAGTATACAATTCTTGGGGCCCTAAGAGCAGGAAAATCCCTCCCTAAGGTTCCAAAATGAAAATCCTCTCTTTCAATGCGCGTGGAGTTGGGGGTGCTCCTAAGATGAAACCCCTCAATCATTTGTGTGCAGTGGTAATTCAGATGTCCTGATGTTACAAGAGACAAAGTGCAGTGGAATTAAAGAAAATGAATGTTGTAGGTCATGGCTGAAAGGTTGGGTTTTCTTCTCCTGTGACACATATGGTTTATCAAGTGGCCTTTTAACTACTTGCAGTCCCAAGTTTAAGGTGTTAAATTCAATTTTCCTTCCTTCATGCATTATAATCCATGCTATGGATGGTTGGATCAATACCTCATTCAAAATTTTCAACATCCATGGTCCTTGTGTTAATCGAGGCCCATTTTGGGACAATATTAGTGATTCGAATGAGTTTGATTCTAGAAATCTAATCCTCAGAGGGGACATAAATTTCACGCTATCATTGGTGAAAGTTTGGGGTCGAAACCCCCGCAAAGATCCATTGTAATCCTAATTCTCTAGTTGGTTGGAGAAGCACAATCTCTTTTACTTAGCTCCAAAGAAGCTTTTCCATATGTGGTGAAATGGGCAGAAAGGGTTTGACTTGGTTTCTAAAAGACTAGATCAACTTTTTTATTTCGGATTACATGATTGAGAATCAGTGGGATATTTCCTCAAGAGTGGAAGTCGAGGGTCTCTTAGACCACTATTCAATTTATTTGGATATATCTAATTTAGTTTCTCAGATATCTTTGCTAATGAAGTTTAACCGTGAGTGGTTAAAAGAAGACTCCTATGTTAAAATCATCAAAGAAGTGTGGACTCCATTGTCCAAATGGGATGGCCAAGCTTACATGCAACAATTTGCTACAAACTTGGGTTCCATTAAAAGAAAGACACTTATATGGGCAAAAGAGCATAGGAAAAAGAAATTGGATGAAGTTGTGGACTTGGAGAAAAATTTAAGGAGTCTTATAATAGAAAGAGAAGTCAGTTCTTATCGAAAGAGGAAATTGCTCATGTGAATTACTTGTCCATTAGAAAACAAGATTTTCTAATGAAAGATGAGTCTTTTTGGAGACAAAAAAGCAGGGTCATTTGGATTTAGGAAGGTGATATTAACACACAAAAAATTCACAGGTTCGCAAGATTTCACAGAATGAGTAACACCATTGTGGAAATTAAAAGTGTTAATGGGGAGAAGGTATCTAGTTTTGAGGAGGCAACATTATCTAGTAAATCGTTTTTCTCTAATTTGTTTAAAGAACCAACAAGATTCCCTATAGTATAGATTTTAAAAATCATCTCCCTTTTCCCTAATCATATCTCACAGGAAATGAATGATGATCTATAGAGTGATATCACAGAAAATGAAGTCTTTCAAACTTTATTTTCTTTCCAAGGATGAAAAAGTACGGGTCCTGATGGTTTAACTAAGGAGTTTTATTTAGGTTTCTACAAGCTTCTGAAAGGAGACCTCCTTAAGGTGGTAAATGAGTCTAAAATTAAAGGGAATGTGGGAAAATCGGTGAACTCAACCCATATTTCTCTCATTCCTAATTCCTCTTCTCCCTCCTCCTTTGAGAACTTCAGGCCCATCTCTTGTTGCAACCTTATTTATAAAATTATAGCCAAAATCCTAGCCAACCATTTGAAGTCGATCTTCAACAATTTCATTTTTGTAGAACAATTTGGCTTTCTTTTCAATAATCAAATCCATGATTATGTGTCCCTAACTCAAGAAGCCCTTCATTCTATTAAGAAGAAGAAAATCCCTGCCTTCATTATGAAACTGTACTTGTCAAAATCCTTTGACAGGGTCAATTGTACTTATTTAAGATTGATCATGATTCAGTTGGGAATGAATATTGAATCTATCAATGGGATAATGTGCTACCTTGAATCCTCCTCCTTCGTAGTCTTAATTAATGGGCATCCTTCCCCTAATTTTAGTTCATCAATAGGCCTCAAGCAAGGGTGTCCTATGTCACCCTGCTTGTTCCTATTTGTAGTAGAAGGTTCAAGTTAGATGCCAAAAAATCCAAGAAGGAAGGTCTCCTCCATGGATTCATAATTACAAACTCGAAAATATTGATATATATCCTCTTTGTTCATGATGTAATTATGTTTGGTTCAGGAACATATTTAGAGATTCAAGATATAAACAATATTTTAGAGCAGTTCTATTAAGCCATGAGAATGAAAGTGAATGTTCATAAGTCTGTTATTATGGTCAATGGACTATCCAAAGAGGTTTCCGATGAACTAATAGGAAGTCTTACATTCAAGAAAAGTGTTCTTGATGATGGAATCAAGTATTTGGGTTTCATTTTGAAACCAAATGACTATGCATTCAAGGATTGGCTCTGGTTATATGTCAAAATTCAAAAAAGGATAGGATTTTAGGCACACCATTGGATTTCAAGAGGGGGTAGGTTGGTTTTTTTGAAATTGTGGTTTACTGGGAAGCAATAGTGAAAATTCTAAAAGGAATAATTCATAAAATTAGAAAAACCTTCTTTCAATTCTTATGGGCAAGAAATTTGGAGAAGCACCAAATCCCATTGTTCAAATGGTCTCGTCTAGCGATGCCAAAAGATTTGGGTCGTTGGGGAATTAAGAAATTGGTTCGGTTTTATTGTGATTTGATGGAAAAAGTTCTATGGAGATTTTTGCACAATGATATGCTATGGGGTAGAGTCATGGCGTCCAAGTATTACCTTAGAATTTCAGTAAACGAGTGGATCAGATACCCCTAAAAAATTCTCAAAATGGTTCGATATGTTGGAAGGATTTTGTAGAGGCATTCTCATTAATTAGCAAACATATTTCTTGAGAAGTGGGTAATGGGAAGCAGATTCGAATTGAGGTCGATCCTTAGGTCAGATCGGGGGAAAGTTGTAAACTTCTGAAACGACTAATTTCAACTCTTCATGACAATGGAATATTTGTGCTCAGATATGTGGCTCTCATAAGCTTGGATCAAGCAAGGCAGACTGAATGGAAATCGACTATCATGTTGGGATTAAAAGGTGAGTGCATGGAGAAATGGGAGGATTTGGCTTGGAAATGAAAAAACAAGTGATTATATAGTCAATATGGGTTACTTGGTGTTAATGGAAGAATATTTCTCACAAGAACAAATATGGTGGTGGAAGTATATATGGTCTCAAAATGATCCCATTAAATAAAAAATTCTTACCTGGATGGTGATTGAAAACAAGAATTTAACATGTTATAATGAGGAAAAGAGAGGTTGGATCAGTCCAAATTCATGCTCTCTATGCAAATCAAATTCAAAATTGGTCCACATCTCTTTTTAGAGTGTCCTTTTGTTGAAAACGTTTGGAACGTTGTGGATAAAGCTATAAATATGTCAGGGTTGATTCCACAAGGAAGTTTGGAGTCTTGGTATAAAAAGTGGAAGGAATCCACAGGTATAACTCTACCCACAATTCCTTTCTTCTATGTATATTTCTTATGGTGGTAAAGGAATAGTGCAATTTTTCATAATCAAAATATACCAGTTGAGGTGGTTGCTGGTCTGATAATTAAATTAACTGAAGAATACAAAGTCACTCCCAAATTTAAAAAAGATATAATAGTCGTTGATGGCCCAGTTGGAGGAGGGAATGCCCTGGGGATTTTTTGATGGGGCTAGCGAGGGTCACCCTCCCATCTATAGGGCTGGGAAATTGTTATATTTATCCAAGTCTCATTATTATACCATTATCTATGTTATGGGTACAAGGTCAAACAACAAGGTAGAACTAGTGGCTTTATGGGATTTACTCTTTCATGCAGAAATGATAAATTTACACAAACTGCATGTCTTTGGGGATTCTCAGTTGGTAGTAGATTGTATTAATAGGAAGGTGACTTTCCAGGCTTGTCGATTGCAACCTTTAATGAACTAAGTTTAGGAGCATATAACAAGGTTGGAATGGTTTTCTTGCAATCACATTCTCTCATAATTAAACAAAGATGTAGATAGGTTATCAAAGGAAGCTTTAAGTTGTGAAGTTGGCACCTTTATCCTATAGGAATTCTCAACAAATCAGTAGATCTCATAAATGAACTTTATATTATAATTGTTTTTTGGACTGGGTATCAGGATGTTTTTTTGAATTTTTTTTTTTTTGAATTGTAACTCAAGACAAAATGAGTAGAAAGGACAAATTATGAAGGAAAAAGATTGATAAGATGAATAGTTTTAAAAATGACAATCCATTTTTTTGGACGACAATATGTATATTCTATTTTTGGAATATATATATATATATATATATATATATATATATATGATGATGATGATGATGATGATGATGATGATGATGATTAACATCCAATAAGACCTAATTGGTCTATCGGACCTTAAGAGAGTAAGTGATTACTTGTGATTCTTTAGAATTTTGTTTCTATGCTTGAAAAGCATTAAGAGAAGCTTTCCAAGATCACCACACACACACACACACACATATATATAATGGATCAATACACCCTTAAATCCATGTATCTATTAATTATTTAACGTTTTGAAATGTAATATTTCCTCCATGATGAGGTATATAGTAAAATCTATATTTTATAATACAAATTATTATACAAGGTTATCATTCTTATTTCTTTGGGGTATATTCATTTTTAAAATCAATCACCCATCAACTTCATTTTGTTATGTAAAAATGTACTCAATCTTGTTCTTGAACTTTGGGAAGGCCCTAGTCACTATGGTGACGAGTATTTGTCTAATAATACATCTCATTTACGGGTTGTGTGGGATTGGAGTCTATTTTTTGTTCATATTCAAAAGGATACATGGTACAACGTTACATATATAATCTAGTTGTTTGTATGTGTTATAATGGACACAATTTCTTCTTGCTAGTTACATGGTTGGAAATAAAGCTGACAATATAAACGTTACTAGCTGAAAAAACTTTAAAAAAAGATTCAATTTTAATTACATTAATTTCACAATTTATTTAAAAAAACATATCTCTCCCTGTAGATGACATGGTCAAGCTAATATGTAGGATCGGTCACAATTTTGGGTCCACGTGTACGTGATGCAAATAGCAAGGGTGACTTCCCCAAGGAGTATGTACCACTCAACCAAGAAATGCCTAGCTCAGTCCATAAGAACTCAATAGTGCCCATCCCTTAAGGGAAACATTCCCCATTTCCAACTACTTTAAGTAGTATTTATTGATGTGTAGCATGTGTTTTCATCTTTCCATCCTTTTGGCCATGAGAAAGAGTCATTTATTATTTATTTCTCAATCCTTGGGTTGTATGCATCTTGAGTGGACTCATTATATTCCTATATAAAACCCATTTGGATAACATAATAAACTAAGCCATTTTTCCTTGCAAATTTTCATATTCTTTAGTTACTCTTGATATTTATTATTCTTAGGTTAGTTGTTACTTCAAGCTATGTGCTTATGATCTGTAAATGAGAGTATTATAGCCTATATTTCTCACCAACACAAAATTATCTGTTAAACTAATTATAACTCTGTCGGGAAAAAAACATTTCTCGACCAATCAAGTTCCAAGTCAAGTCAGAAATGCAAGTCGAAACAAGTGAGGTTGATTCGAAGAAAGTTGGGTCGAGTTGAAGAAAGTCAGGTTGAGTCGAATCAAGTCAGGTCGAGTCGAATAAAGTCAGGTAGAGTCAAATCAAGTTGGGTCAAGTCGAATAAAGTTGGGTTGAGACGAAGAAAGTCAGGTCAAGTTGAAGGAATTCAGGTCGAGTCGAAATTATTCCAAGTCAAAATTACTCAAGTCAGATTTCTTCTAAGATGAGTCTACCAAGAGATGTCTACCATTCAAATGGGGAGAGAAATTCAACCAAAAGGGAAACCAATTTGAATATTTAGTGACCAACAACTGGAAGGAATGTCTAAGGGAGAATTTACTCACTAGTAATGTCAGAAAACGTTTTGGAAAAAATTTGGGTAACCCATGGTGCATAAAATGTAGGGGAGTTGATTTTAATATTCCCGCCAAAATAAAGACATTTTAGAAGTCAATTTGGCTTACGGCAATGGAAGATTTTTTTTTGGGATAATTTAGTGGCAGGAAAGTTTTCAAAAATGTGGATATGGTTTGTGGGATGCTAATGAACGCCCAAACAACCCTAGACTTAGATATATATGATGTCTATGATTTATGGCCAAAGTAAAAATGCCCAATGATGTAGAGAATGATATCAATGACTGAAAACAAAATTAGAAACCCTTCAATGAATAACAACGGCTCTGGAAGGAGGGTCGTCGATTTTCAACCTCTAAATTCATTGCATGGCTACAATTAAAGAGTTGTTAGTCTAGTGTATTAACCCACATAGAACCATATTAATATAAAACAATCTCATACAATAACAATATGAATTTCTCGTCTCTAGAATATACACATACAACCATTAAATTATAGTGCATATATTAACCATTCCTAAGAAAACATAAACCATGACAATCATCACACATACTCAGATTTTTACCCTGGAAACATAAACAGGAAAATCAACATTCTTTTGTCTTCATCTAGGCTCTTATTAATTCAACAATGTGAAAGGTACAAGCTCTCTGGTACATGTCTATTCTCCTCAGTAACATCTAGGCAACATCTCTACATCATTCATAGTGAAAGACCCCATTTCGCATCGTGGGGATACATTATATATAATGTTGAATCGAATGGGAGGATAAATGGAAGGCTCGGTGTCCCAAATGCTTCAACTTCTCTCCAATTCGTCTCTCCTCCATTTATTTATTTATTTTTATTTTATCCCACATAGGAAAGGTATTATAAGCATCTCTTTATTCCTTTTCAGACAACCATATATTGCCCGAATTTACATACATTACATACAAAATTGAACATCAATCATGATGACATGGGGCCCTTAACATCAATAAGTCATCTCCCCATATCTTTAACAATGCATGTATTGTTCATCTTTGAGTCATGTGTCGATAGCCAATTGTTCTTGTCGAATCTGATTCAGATCACACCTCCCCAATGGGATGCTTTTGGCCCCCAAAAGATGTCAAGGATAGATGAGGGAACTTTCTTGCAATCTAGTTCCTCTCATACCACTTTATTTTCCTTCCAGTATGTCCCTTGATACCAATCTACCACATTTCTTGTTGTCCTCTGCGAGTCATCCACTCCTTATGCTGCAAAATTGTGTCTTCCTTCAACTCCTCAAGACCATGAAGTGCATAGTCTTCCACTGTGGGAATAACGTGTTTCTATTCATCCTCTCCCAAAATGTAGGTTTCAAACAACTTCAAATATTCCACGTTCACCACTGAGTTGATCTACATATAAGGTGGAAGTTTTAGTTTGAATTAATTCTCATTCATTTGCTTAATGATCTCAAGTGGTCCATATCTAAGGGGCTTGAGTTTCTTTGTTTCTCCTTGAAGTCATTCCTTACTGAGGTAGAGCCACACCTTGTCTCCTACACAGAACTTATGATCCTCCCTATGTTGATCATGTATGGCTTTGTACAACTTTTGTCTCTTCTCGAGATGCTCCTGAACCCTTAGGTGTATCTACCTGATATTTTCCACAAATGTGCTTTCCTTCTATTCTTCTCCTTGTAATTTTTCTTCTTCCCTCTACTATCCATAAATGATATCAAATGGTGAAGGAGGTAAATAAATAAAAAACAAGTCTTGAAAGGGGACTTATTGGTGAAAGAATGAAGTTCTCTATTGTAAGAGTGTTGAATGTAGATTGTCTACTCATCCCAAGTCTTTGGAGGTTTGTTGTTGTATCCTCTCAACAGTTTCACCAACGTCTTATTTACAACCTCAATTTGTCCATCAATTTGAGGATGAAAGGAAGTGGATTATTTCAACTTGGTATCCATTCTCTTCCAAAGCGTTGTCCAAAATATTCCCAAGAACTTGTTGTCTCTATCAGATGTGATGGAGGTTAGCAATCTGAAATGTACCTAGACATGGTTGAAGAATAGTTCAGTTGCTTTTCATCTCAATATTGTCTTCTTACAAGGAATGAGCATGCACATTTTTTTGAAATGGTCCACCACAATGAACAAGTATTCATGGCCTCTAAGAGTCATGGGTAAACCTCCAACAAAATCCATTGAGATTCTCTCCCATGGCATGTTTGGTACTGGAAATGGCATGGAAAAACTAATTTTATGGTTTCTCGGCTTACTAATGTTGCAAAGAACACAACCTCTAACAAAATTTTCCACCTTATCCTGCATCTTTGGCCAATACACATATCGTTGCATATTCACCATTGTCTTTGTCACACCAAAATTCCCAACAACTCTAGAATTGTGTGCTTCTTTCATCAACTACACTCTTCTCTCCTGGGGTATCCCTAATTTTCCTAGCTAGTGCAATATCCCAGCTTGTGCAATATCCCATCTTGGATGTGGTATTTATTTCCTTCCATCATAGAAACTATCCTTTCCTTTGGCTTCTTGTATAATTCCATAAAATATTCATCTCCCTCATAATCTTGACTCAAAATTTCATGAGTGAAAGGTTCAAGCTACATTATCATTCCAATTGTTGCAATCTTCTTCAGTGGTGGTTGAGAGAGCACGTATTCTAGTCTATTTGTGACTCCTTTATTGTACTTAATCAACAAATGAAATAATTGCAAGAAAAATAACCACTTGTAATGTCTCATTTGCTGCATCTTTCTATGACTCTATATATACTGAAGAGGTTGATGATCTGTGTGTATGATAGTCTATAACCCCAAGAGGTAATTCTTCCACTTATTCATTGCTTGTACAATTGCAAAGATATCCTTATCATATGTGGGATAATCAATCATTTCTCCATGAAACAACTTTGAATGGTAACACACATGCCTTACTCCTTGCATGAGTACCTCTTGTAATACATATCCACTAGCATTAGCCTCTAGCTCAAATGGTCATTGCAAATTTGGCATGGATAACACTGGAGCATCGCTGATTTTCTTCTTCATGTCTTCAAATTCTCTTTGTTATGTCTTACCCCAATCAAATTTATTTCCTTTGGCATTTATGGCATGCAATGGTGCTACTACTTTGGAGAAGTTAACAATGAACTTTCTCAAATACTGAGTTTCTCCCATGAAACTCTTGACCTCTATCACATCAATGTGAATAGGTCATTGTGTGATGGATGCAATCTTCTATGGATCTACCCTCATCTATCCTCCTCCAATTATGTGTCCAAGATATATCAAAGAAGTCTTCCCAAACTCACATTTCTTCAAGTTGGAAATCAATCGAGTCTTCTTCAAGGTATCTAATACTTGTGTCACATGTGAGAGGTTCTCTTACCAAGTGTTGCTAAATATTAGTATGTAATCCAGATACTATTACAAAAGAGTAAATGAAGGAACGTAGTACATTGTTCATGAGTCTCATAAATGTTGCAAGTGCATTTCATAATCCAAATGAAATTACTAACCATTCATACAAACCTTGTCTTGTTTTGAACATTGTCTTCCACACATCTTCTGCTTTCCTCACTTGGTGGTAACCTGATTTGAGGTCCATCTTAGTGAAGAATTTAGCTTGTTGTAGTTGATCCAACAAGTCATCAATCCTTGGAAAAGGATATCTATTATTTATGGTGATCTTATTCAGGGTACTGTAGTCAATGCACATTCTCCAACTTCCATATTTCTTTAGCACCATGATGATGGGTGACCCACACAGTGATGTACTAGCTTTGATGACTCCCTCCTCCAACAATGGTTGCAGCTACTTCTTTACTTGATTTTCTTTGATGATATACTTCCTATACATCCCAATGTTAGGAAGTGGTGATTCCATCAACAACTAAATCTCATGTTCAACCTCTCTCTTGGGTGGGAGTCTCTGAGGCTCTTGAAACACTTTCTTGTAGGCTTCAATCAATTGTTTTAATTGTTGATGTTGATCACCACTACATATTTCCAAGGATTCCTTCATCTCCAATTTGTTGCCTTCTCCTTTTTGCTTTCCTTCTCTCAAGAACCACAAGACAAACTTCTTTGTACTTCCCATGATTCTTCTTGCCTGATGAGGACTAATCAAAGAGAGATATTAGCTTTATCCTTGTGTGCATTTATGGCATAATATTTTCCATCCTTGACTAGCCTATACTAGTTTTCTCTCCTTCTAAAAATGGTGTCCCTCACGTACAAATATGGAATTCCCAAGATGACTCAACATATGTCTAGAGGAACCACATCTACAACTACTTCATCAACAAAATTTTGATTGATGGAAAACTTAAATTTGCATTTCTTGCTCACTTTCAATTCCACATATTTCCTTACCCATCGTAGTGGGTATAGATGTGGATGATATTGAGTCTCCATCCCAAGTTTCTCAACCAATTGTGCAGATACCAAGTTGGATTGTGAACCTAGATTGAACAAACAATCCACCTTGCTTTGCTTCATGCGGATTTTAATGCAGAAAAGTTCAGTCATTGCCTTCTCCTCCTTGTTATTGCAACCAAATAATGCCACCTATTTATGAATATTAGTGCAGTTAATCTTCCCTTCTGGGTCTAATTTTCTTTCCACCTATTCCTCAACATCCACTAATAATAATGCTTTCTTCTTCTTCTTCTTCTTTTTCTAAAAATATTTGTGGCACTTCTCAGGGTGAAATTTCAACTATTCTTCTTTGTGTGTCCCTTTCGATCACATCGTTTACATTGTTGGATGGAAGGTGTTTCTTCTTGTGTTGCTACCACAACCTTCTTCTTGTTTGTCTTCTTTCTATGTTTCTCTTGTGATTCTACTTGCTTGTGAGGATTTTTTTGTTGCTTCTGCTTGTCTCCCTCATGGTATTGTTCTTGAATGTTGGCCTCATCAATTTTCTTTGGTATAAATAACATCAATTGCCTATGAATATGAGGCAACAATTCCCAAAAATACTTGACCAACATGTCTAGACTTTTGAGAGATATTCCCATCTAAATTTCTCTATTCCTGAACTCTGTCGTGAACTCCTACACCGATTGTCCTTTTCTATGTCTGAAGTAATATCATACTATTTGTTGGTGTTCCTCATATCCTATTGGATAAAACTGATATTTGATCATGTTTTTAAACACTTTCCAATCAATCATTGGTGGATCATTTTATAGTGCTCTACTAAACAAAAGAGATATTTTGTTTTCCAGTTACTTCATTAACATTAAAGTACACTTCCATCTATTGTATCCATTGGTTCATCTTGATAGCATCCAGTTCTCCAACATAAGGATTTATGTCCACCTTATCCTCTACACAAAAAGGTACATGTGTTTTGTTGTAGTTTCACTCTCCCATTTCTAGATCAGTCTTATGTTCTATCTCTGGCTTATTTTATTCCTTCTCGGGGCCTTAATTCCCATCATCCATTGATGGTGTTTTATTTCCCTTCGTTGCCAATAGTTGTGAGACAATTGGTTTCAACATGGCCAAACTCTATCCGAATCGATCCAACCTGACCATGGGATATTCTTCGTCTTCATAATGTTCCCCTTACATTATTGATGCTATACTTCGCTCTATCCCTGACAACAATTCCTATCCCTTTCTTTTGTAATCACTACGAGTACTTATCATATAGGTAGCATTGACTATATTTGAAAATATTCTCTAATACCATCTGATATGTAAATGGGAGGCTTATAGCCTATCCATCTCACCAACACATAATTCTCTATTAAAATCATTCTAACTTTGTCAGAACAAAATAAAAAATCATCGATCAATCAAGTTCCAAATCGAGTCAAAAATGAAAGTTGAAGCAAGTTAGGTCGAGTCGAAGCAAGTTAGGTTGATTCGAAGAAAGTCAAGTTGAATCGAAGCAAGTTGGGTCGATTCGAAGCAAGTCAAGTTGAGTCGAAGCAAGTTGGGTTGAGTCGAAGTAAGTCAAGTTGAGTCAAAGCAAGTCTAGTCGAGTTGAAGAAAGTCAGGTTGAGTTGAAGCAAGTCATGTCGAGTCAAAGAAATTCAGCTCGAGTCAAAATCATTCCAAGTGTAAATTACTCAAGTCAGATTTCTTCTATGACGAGTTGACCAAAAGATGTCTACTAGTCAAATGGGGAAGGAAATTTTACCCAGAGGGAAACCAAGTTGAATATTTAGTTACCAGCAGCTGGAGGAATGTCTGAGGGTGAATTTACTCACTAGTAATGCTAGAAAACATTTTGGAATGTATTTGGGTAACCCACGGTGCATAAAATGTAGGGGAGTTGATTTTAATATCCCCTGACAAATAAAAATGTTTTAGAAGTCGATTTGGCATACAATGATGGAGAAAATAATTTTTGGTGAATTTGGTAGTAGGAAATTTTTCAAAAACATGGATATGATTCGTGGGCCACTAATGAACTCCCAAACAACCCCATAATTAGATATATATGATGTCTATGATTTATGGCCAAAGGAAAAATTCCCAACGAGGTCGAGAATGAGCTCAACAACTAAAAACCAAATTAGAAACACTTGAATGAATAACAACGACTCTAGAAGGAGGGCCATCGATTTACAACCTCTAAATTCATTGCACGGATACAATTAAAGCGTTTTTAGTCTTGTGTATTAACCCACCGAGAACCAGATTAATATAAAACAAGCCCATACAATAGAAATATGAATTTCTCATCTCTAGAATATACACAAACGACCATTAAATTATAGTGCATAAATTAACCATTCCTAACCAAACATACACCACAAAAATCATCACACACAAACTCATTTATTTACCATGGAAACCCAAACGGGAAAACCAACATTATTTTGGCTTCATCCAGGCTCTTATTTATTCAACAATGGGCAATTTATAGGCTCTATGGTACATGCCTATGCTCCTTAGTAACATCTAGGCAACCTCTCTACATCATTCACAACCAAAGAACCCCTTTCTCATTGTGGGGATACATTATATATAATGATGAGTCAACTGGGAGGATAACTGGAAGGTCAGGCCTCCCTAACACTTCATCTTCTCTCTAGTTCATCTCTCCACCATTTCTTTATTTATTTTTCTTTTATCCCACATAGGAAATGTATTATGAGCGTCCTTTATTCCTTTTCATACAATCATATACTTCCCGACTTTACATACATTACATACAAAATTGGACATCAATCATGATGACATGGGGCCCTTCATGTGAACAAGTCAATCTCCTTCATCACCCATATCCTTAAAAATGTATGTGTTCATCTTTGATTCCTATGTCGATAGCCAGTTTTTCTTGTCGGATCCGATTCGGATCAGCTTCACTTGGCTAGGTTTAATCTAGTTGAAAGGTTCAATTCTACATTATTTGGTATCAAAGCATCAACCCATACCTACTTTTGCTTAGCATCAAGTTCCAAGCATATTGCCCCACCCAAAATTCTCATTTTTCAATAGTATAAGTATAGATTTGGTTCTTTTGGAGTGTGTTGTCCAACCTAGATTTATGTCGGAACATGTTTTTAACTCTCTCCAGTATTTAGTCTAGAATTGAAATGGAAATATTTCTTTGGTAGGAAGACATCAATAGATGTGGATATTTGAGAACAACCCTCCCACCCAGATCTTTGTTGGTATTTTTTCAAGTCAATTATTTGATTTTTTAGTTATTTTTCTCTTGGAAATTTGTTCCACATCCCAAATTGTTGCATTCTATATTTTATTGGTTCACCCCAATCCTATGCCCCTCCACAATTAATGCATTATGATTCTACAAGAGCTAGGATTTGAAGAATCTCCTCTCAAATCTCAAAAACACACTAATTTTTCTCGTGTCTCCCCATAGAGATTCCTCCTCCAAAATGAAAAAATCATCTCAAGCACCATTACATCTAGATATCATGAAACTCTTACAATAATCCCTAATAAAAAACCACATCCATCAATATTCCAACTATATGCTCACATCACTTTACCAAAATATGGAGTAAAAATGAATGGAGAAGCCTTAGATTCCTAGATCTGTAGCCTCACATAACCTACTTAGAGACATGCCTTGATATAATGAAGGCTCAATGATTTCTCCTTTCCCATGACCATATAGAAGGTATCACTTAAACTTGGTGTTAGTCTCAATCTTTAGCACCAGAGTTATACATTGAACTCAATGAGGATGTAACCTCCAAATATGCTACAAATGCCATCACTATATGGAACACATTTTATGACACTATCAAGTAGTGTTTTTATCCCCTAGGTTGTTTGGAAAACCCCATATGTAGGTGGTTACAACTTTGTTAAGAACATTTTCAAATAGTACAATACTACATCGAAGTGTATACATGACTATGCTTGCAACTCCATATTCTAGAGCTAGATGAGGTGCTTATTCTCAAATGTAATTATGGATTATTGATTGTTTTTCATTTAGAAGTTTCCTTGTTTGAAAGTAGCACCCTTGTCCAAGACTTTGTATATACCTTTGATAGGGATTCTAGTCCCTACATTTTGCATATGTATTGTCATCTCCAATTATTATAATTAGGATATTATTATTGTGGATTTGTTTTCCGAATCCTTTTTGGTTTCCTAGTCTTAGCGGATATTTGAGATATTTAAAGTTATAAAATCAATCTTTGGGCTCAATGAAAAAATTATCAGTTTGTATTATCTCTTCATGTGAATGAAATTGGCTCATGAGTCAGATTTTCTACTTCATTAGGAAATCTCACATCATTCATATCAAAGAATATTCCAATCCATTATGGGTTTGGAAATATCTTTGACAACATCTCTAATTTGGGACTCGGCTTCAACTTGGGGTCGTTGGCACTAGAACTCCAACATATTCCTTTCATTGAGGCATATGACCGATCTATTAAGATAACCATAAATATTTTTTATTTTTTTTCACTTGTGTTTTACTAGAAGACGCTAAGTTTTTTTAATTTGGGCACATGGTGACACATGGTTGAGGATCAAAGTGTCATAGATGATTATGCTTGAGAGATTTGTGTTTTGTTTAACAGTCCAAAAGGAAACTCGAGGAATCCTCCTGTCATTTCACCTATCTTTCTCTACTTGGAAAGGGAGAATCATGGTCATTTATATTCTAAGGAAGAGTTGACATACATATATGTAAACATCATCATGGTGGGACATGCACTCCCTTGGTTCTTTTGGATTCTATATTAGCACCCACATGTGGCGAATAATATTTTGATGGAGCTAGGAGGTAACATAAACTAGATATAATGGAATTCAAAAGATGAAAATGATCCAGAACTAGACCCATTACAATACATGAACTAAAATACATGAACTATAGGTAGGTGGTGATGTACATTCCTCTATGACTTTATCCATCATCTATGACAAATTTTTCATAGGTTTTGAGCAATGATGTATTGCCAGAAAAAATTCATGAGAAATTCCTCTTGGTTGAATTTTTTGTGTGCAGGTCATGGCACTCCAAGCAACATTGTTGTTGCCCAGAAATCCATCTGTGTGGGTGCTCATTCCAACAGATTTCTGTTGTGAATCCATTCTAACATTCATATCCATACAATCATCATATCTATTCATATCTCTGGTTTATTTGAGCTAAACCAAGAGAGACAACCCTTATTTATACATGTTATTTTAATAAAGGATAGATTTGTGTTTTCTTTTGATGAAATTTGACCTACATCAACATGCCTTTTTCAAGTGGACATTGATTTTGGTGTCCTTTGAAAGGGGACCTCGATGAGATATAGGACTCCATATAGAACACAAGGATGTAAAACAAAAATATGTTCCAACACCTTCTGAAAAATTATTTCACTTCCATGAATCCCTACACCATTCTCTAGGCTTACATATTATTCTTCTTCAATGAAGACCAAAAGAATGTCCCTACATACGATATAAATTATGAGTTCTTCAGGCCCAATGAAACCATGGTCTATAATATCGGTCTCAAAGGAAGAATTTATATTGTTACAACTTCATTCTTTGCTTACACTTCTTCAATTCAAAGAAGATACAATGACGTTGTATTGTCCATGGCCCTGAAGCTCCTTCTCTAAGGCCTTAGCTCATTTTATTTCATTCTCTCCCTATACTTATCTCTTGCTAATGTTTTTTAGCCTTATGTGGCAATACTAGGTGGTGTAAAAATAATTCCTAAGTCTACTTGGTAAAGTGTGAAGTATCTAGAAGGGAAATTTAGCTATGTGTTTAGTTCCCTCTAATTGTTCCATGATAAAATACTATTTGGTGAATGTTGTGCTATAAGTCTTCATTGGTAGGTGTATAAAGAATGCAACATTGACTTGGATACATCATGTAGCCATACTATTTTCCTAGAGAATTGGCAAGCACAATGTTGGATACCTAGATGTCTCGGTAGATGGAAATGTGTCTATGTGATGTGTTAGTCCCTAAAGCTGCACTTGACTATGAGAGGGAAATCTAGGGCATCATCAAGTTATTGAAATGGTTTTATGAATAAGATTTATAATGAGTTTTTTGAAATGGTTTGAAGGTTGGGTCAAAGATCATATAATAGCATTATACTCAAATAGGAAAGAGCAATTTCACATCTCATTGACTTGGTAAATGGTAGTCAATCCAATGATCAGATGGAAAAGTAATAAGAAAGATAAATAAGTATGTAATTTTTCAATTTGTCCACTCACATATGAAACTCTTGATCATAAATATCATTTAAGAAGTAAGAGGAAATTACTTGAAAACAAATATGATTATGAACAAGCAAACAGTAAAGTCTTCATTGGCTTACTCACAACCAAAATACATCATATGCTTTGCAACAGATTAGCATGCATTCATGTAAGAAAAATATAGAAATAAAGACAAGAATTGAAGTCTAACTAATCCCAAAAGGATCCATAGAAGACTAAGGATAACTCAGAATTCACAAAAGCAACTCAGGAAGCTTAGAATGGCCTCAATAGATAGAGAAAGGAAAAAAATTCAAAGTCCTCAAAACTCAGTGAAAATGGCATTATCGTGAAGAGTGCGTCACAATATTTCCAATGGCGTAAATGACTCATCAAACAGAGTTGCAGATCAAACGATATTTGCGGTCAAAGTTTTGGTAAACTTAGCCTTGTCAGCAGGGATGAGTCAGCGTCCGTACTACTGACATCAAAATCAGTATGGATGATGTCAGCATCTGAAAGTGTACATGGCACATGAAGAGGATGACATGTGTCATGTTAACATCATCATGGTGACATGGCAACACCAAAGGCTGCCACATGTCACTCATTTTCAACAATTTTCAGGTCAACATGTGCACCAATGAGGAAGTGCCATGTGGAAGTCTATATAGCCACGTGGCAGGCTGTACAGGATGTGGCAGACATGTGGCATCTGTACCATACATGGTAGGGTGACGTGGCAGGAAGGTGATGCAACAGAGTGACTGTACAGGTGGATGACATGGGCCAATCATGGGTTGCCACGTGGTAGTGGGAAAATTCCCAATGAGGGACTGTAACCAAAATTAAAAAATTAAAAAAGGGTGGCACACAAAATCTGGCGGAGGTTCTACCAAATCTTGTGGCCGACCTCCGTTGTAACCAACTCCGACAAATCTAAATGGGGATTCCAAACTTGGCAGTGGTTAACCACTATATATATGTGTGTGTGTGTGTTGTTATAACTGCAAGCCAAAAGGGGGAGGCCCAAGGGCTCGATCCCGAGACCTCCCCAACCAAACAAATTAACATAACATCTGCCAATTATTGAGCCAAACTTAAACGCTCTGTTTTCCAATGGACGGGAGAAGGGCGCTCGACGGTATGGTAGGGCACATTTTATGAGGTGAGTACAATGAATTAATTGCAGGTTGTAGGCATGAAAACCGAGATGAGATTTCTCATGGGCCTGGGAGTGCCAGATTCAGATTGAGGCGTGGATACAATCATTTTTGGGTAATTTGACGCCATGAATTTAATGGTGATGTATTTTTTCTGATCTAAGCAAAGCTTCTGCATCTTAATTTTAGAATGAGGTATACTTATGTATTTTTCCAAATTCTTTTGTTGAGTTAATGAAAAGGCCTACCCATTTGAGAGCAGGACCCAAAGACGTAGTCCATCAGGGATGAACTCTATTATCAAGTTTTTTTGTTCATATTTGATGCTTATGTCTCTTTATTATTGAGCTTTTCCTTCTTTATGGTGCAATTCAATTTATTCTCATTTAATACAATTCTTTAATAACTCACATCGATGAAAATATATTGGATCATGTTGGTATCAGAGTAGTCATCTTTGACTTGAATTGTTGAGTGTGAATGCTTACTAGGGCCAATCATAATAAGGGTGAAGGAACTCTTAATACTTTCAATCCCTAAGTTGGCCGTGCACCCTGAAGGAAGAAAATGGTCGACGAGGACAAGCATGATGAATAGGAGAAAAACTTCCATATGGTCTTTTATCGCATGTAAGAAATGGTCAAGCGAATGTATGGAGACTATGAGAAGAGGATGAATAAGAAAGGGAAGAAAAGGGAAGCACAAACAAATGATAATGATTCAATGACTCAAGGGGCTGGAGGAGACCCTCCTGAGCCTCCATATTCATCATCACGTTCTAGGTCCTCTTCCTCTGAGCATTCTCATCATTCTCATCTTTCTAGCCATAAAGCTTCTTTTAAGAAACCATTATTAAAGCTTGATGTAAAATTTGTTTTACCTATGTTTAATGGAGATGCTAATCCTGAAAATTTAGATAATTGGATCTAATAGGTTGAAGTATATTGTTGTGTTCAATAGATTGATGAAGAGGAAGTTAAAGTGCAATTGGCTTCTCTTCGGTCGGAAGGAACCGCTCTCATATGGTGGGAGAGAAAACTTCAGGACATAATTAAGTGTGGTAATCATCTTTCCTCATGGTTGGAATTTAAATCAACGATAAGGAATCAATTTTATCCATTGGGTTATTTACATAAAGCAATGATGGAATGACAAACTTTAAGAACAAGTAAAGGTCAAACTATACAAAGTTTCAAGGAAGAATTTAGGAAGAAAGATCTTGCATTAAACATTCCTTTGGATTCTTATGAAACTTTAATGAAGTATATTGGCGCACTTCACAGTCATATTTTTCATACTTTACCATTGTTTAACCCCCCCAGCCTTGACGAAGTTTGTGTGCAAGCCACTCACCTTAAGAATAGGGGAAAGCATGTTCAATAAGATCCCACAAAGAAACCTTCCAATATCCCACATAAGCAGTTTAAGAAGTTTAAAAGGAAGGACAAAACGACCGCCACTATAAAGAGAGAAGAAGGAAAGACATCTTGTACTCATTGCAAGAATAATGGTCACGATGATGAATATTGTTGGAAACTACATCCATAGAAGAGAACAAAACAATTTGGTGGAAAGGGGAAGACAAAGACCATTTCTACAATGCAACAAGATCTTGGTTTTGATTCAGGAGACAAAGGAAAGATCACAGTATTTGGAGTACAAGGTAAAGATTCCCTTCATGCTAGTTCAAATTCCAATAATGAATCTCATGATGATGAAAGAAAGATGAATGAATTATTTCATAAAAGAGTTGCATCTAAACACACTAAGATAGATACATTATTTGATCTGGGTTCCCAATTAAACTTGATGTCTTCAACACTTTTCAAAAATATGGGTCTTGAAACTAAATCACATCCAAAGCCTTATCCTCTTGTTTGGGTATGTGATAAAGAAAAACTTAATGTCACCAAGCAATGGAGGGTAATATTTTCTATTCCTTCAAATTTGATTGATGAAGTGGATTGGGATGTTGTATCACTTGATATATGTGGCATAGTGTTGGGGAGTACTTATCTTTAGGATAGAAAAGTCGTCTTCTTTCATCATGAGAAAAAATATCACCTTACTAAAGGGGCAGTGGAATATATTGTTAGAGCCCATAGGATGAGGGTGAACACAACACTTGTTAGTGTAGGACAAATGAAGATACTCATAAACACTAATAAGAAATATGTACTCATGTTCGTAAGGGAAAAAGATGTCAGAACATCCGATGTTTTTCAAGGATGTGATCCTTCTCATAAGAAATAATTAATTGATGTTGTTTCTAAGTATGGTGATATTTTTTAGGAACCAGATGGATTACCTCCTAAGAGGGAAATCCAACATAAAATACATCTTCAACATGATTATCCTCTTCCTAATGTGGGCATGTACATGATGTCAGTTGTAGAGATGATAGAGATCAAAAATCAAGTACAAGGTTTATTGGATCAAGGGGTCATCAGGCCCAACTCATCTCCTTGTAGTTCTTCAATCATGAGGGTGCCAAAGAAGGATGGCACATGGAGAATGTGTGTCGATTACCATGCCTTAAATAAAATCACGGTGAACAATCGATACCTTCTTCCTCGTATAGATGATATAATTGATCAATTAAATAATTTTGTTTATTTCACTAAGTTGGATTTGTGTAGTGGATACCATCAGATCAGGGTTGCAAAACAGGATGCATGGAAAACTGCCTTTAAAACCAAACATGGATTGTTTGGGTGGTTAGTTATACTGTTTGGGATTTGTAATGTTCTGGAAACCTTTATGTGTGTGATGAATGATGTATTCAGGCCATTTCTAGATGATTTTGTGATTGTATATTTAGACGACATTCTTATATTTAGTGGGACTTGGGATGAACATGTAAGGCATGTAAAACAAGTATTGGATACTTTGCAAAGGGAAAATTTGTATGTAAAATTTTCCAAATGTGAATTTGGTAAGACTACACTTATATACTTAGGTAATATTGTAGGAGGAGGACAATTGAAAATTGATCCTTCCAAGATTGATGTAATTGTAAATTGGCCTGAACCCAAAAGTGTAACCAAAATATGGAGCTTCTTAGGTGCAGTCTAGTACTGGAGGAGATTCATTTCAAACTTCTCCTTTATAGAAGCTCCTTTGCACGCCTTAACCAGTGTGAAGAACACTTTTCAATGGGGAGGAAAGAAACAAAAATATTTCGACACTTTGAAGGAAAAGGTCAGTACCGCACCAATATTAGCACTACTGAATCTTCAACATCCCTTCGATATCGAGATAGATGCCAACGCGTATGTCATGGGTGTAGTATTGATGCAATATCGTAAGCCTATATGTTACCACTATGAAAATTTTAACCAAGATGTTGTTAACTATCCTATGTATGATGGAGGAAAGCTGGGACAGGGAAGCCAGGGGAGTTATTAACCCTGGCTGCCAGCCCTTGCACATTAACTCCTCCATGGCTCACACCATGAGAGGAGTTATGTTAGTGCACCTAGTTGGGTGCTTGGGCGGGCAAACTAGCGAAGCAAAGTGTACCAGGAGGATGTAGAGGTATTTTTCGACTTCAATGGCGAAGGCAGAGGTCATTTTAGACTTTCATGGAGTAAAGAGAGCCATCTGGGCTCATTTCTCTCCACTTTCTCCCTAGTCCGCTATCTCTACAATGCCCCTCAGCCCTCACAATACCTTTCGAATCATTGTTCATTGTGACCTCTCCCTGCTAACTAGTGGCATATTTGTTTCCAACCTATGCTCCACTCTTCTCTTTGGCTCCTCTGTCTCCCTCCACTGCACCCTTCATCTTCCCCCAATCCTCACCATGCCTTAGGAGCGTGGAAATCCCAAGAGGGGTGATCATAAAAGAAACACCCTCTCTCGGGATAACAGGCTCACCCCCTCTTAGAAAGTGCTCATCGCCCACTTTGCTAATCCTCGTCACTCCTCCCAGAGCACTTAGTTGGATCCTCTTCAGTCTCATGGAACCAACAGGGTCAAATTAGAGTCCTCCTCCACTAATCACTTCCCCTCGCCTCCACCTCCAACTATGCTTTACAGCCTGAGCAAATTTAAAGAGGAAGCGCCACCCTTGGGCGAGTGTCTCCCTCTAACTACCAATCGTTTCCCACCACCCCCGCATCATCAAGATCGATGACCCCTACTACGAAAATGAAAGCTGCCAAGTGGAGGAGAAAACTCCCCCACGTTGGCAACTGGAGAACAAGGCAGGAACAAGCACGGATATCACCCCAAGGGACGACAATGAGATTGACAAGGAGAATAGTAAGGATGAGGAGGATTTGCCTCATCATTTTTCCAACTGTCTCGTAGAGGATCACCTTCAGCTCCTCTTTGAGATTGCGAAAAAGAAGGATGACCAGGTGCACTCACAAAGCATCCTCAACCAATGGATGGACATTCTATTTGATGCCATCACAGATTCTCCAGCGCGATCCATATGCCCGACGTGCAACCAACGGTTCACCCCAGCCTATACTATTCATGGATAACCAGGCCCAGCCATGGATTGAAGCCCCCAGGTTTCAGTTTTTTGTTTATTTCTGTTGTAGAGTCAGTGGTCTATTCTACCACAACAACAAGCTATATGCTTCAACATTTTTTACTTATTATGTCTGTATAGTTTTAGCAATGGTGGCTCTGTATATATCCAACCTTAGTGGAGGAATGTAGAACATGGTTCTAACATTTTTTTGTAATTTTTGTGCAAACATTATGGTTAGAGCTCATAAGACAATGTTAGTGCTTGAACAGTATGAAGCCACTTGTTCTGGTTTCCCTCCTATGGTGGAATAGGTGGATGCCATGTGTCATTGTATAGAATACAATTATTATTAATATAAGGTCCTTCACTTTTATTTACAAAAAAAAAACTATCCTATGTATGATAAAGAGTTGTATGCAGTAGTTCAAAGCATAAATAAATGGAAGCACTACTTGTTAGGGAAGGAAACAAGCATACATATATATCATCAACCCTTATAGTATCTCCAACCACAAACCAAGCTGCAACAATCTTGACATTACAGATGGATGGGTTTTCTTCAAAAATTTCATTTGGTAATCAAATACATAAAGGGTACAAGTAACAAGGTATATGATGTTCTTTCTAGACCTCCTATTGATGATTCTATTATTTTGAAGAATGATTCTTTATATCATGATAGCTATGTGGAACAATATGTCATTGATGAAGATTTTAAAGAAGTATTTGAGAATCTAACCCATGGTGCACAGGTACAAAACTATTGTCTACAGGGAAAACTACTCTACCATCTTGGAAAGCTATGTATTCCTACAAGTGAACAAGTCCATGTAATATGAGAAGCTCACACTTCTCTTGTGTCTAGGCATTTTGGGGTAGGAAAAACTATGACTCATCTGCATAGGTTTTGTTACTGGCCTCAGATGAAAGAAATTGTAACTAAATATGTAAATGGGTGTGTGATGTGTTATAATTGTAATCCCACTAATAGAAAATTGGGGCCATACTCACCACTACCTATTCCATCCCATCCATGGGAAATTATCTCCATGGATTTTGTAGGGGGTTTACCAATGTCGAAAATGGGTCATGACTATTTTTATGTTGTAGTGGATAGGTTCAGCAAGATGTGTATCTAAATTCCATGTAAAAAGCAAATCATTGCTGAGCAGACTGCTAATGTCTTCTTTCAGTATGTTTGGGTTCACTTTGGGTTACCCACATCCATTATCTTGGATTGAGATACTCGATTCTTTGATATTTTTGGACAAGCTTGTGGAAATGATGGACACCAAGTTGAAGAGGAGCACTTCTTTCCATCCACAGAATGACGAACAGACAAAGGTTTTTAACCGAACGATGGTACTTTTTCTTCGAGGCTACTATAGCAATCATCCCAAATTATGGGATGAAAAGATACCCTATGTACAACATCCTTACAATTGAGCCTTACATTCCTCCACTTAGTGTTCTCCTTTTGAGACATGTATTGGGTTTTTACCTAAGGTCCCTTTGGACTTGATGTATGGGAGAGATATGAATTCAAATGAAGAAATAAATGAAGACAGGGCCTACAAGTTCATTCAGAGGATCCAATAGGTACATAAAGCAGTCAGGGAACAGTTGGGAAAAAGTTGAGCACAATATAAAGCTCGGCATGATAAACACAGGGGTTGATCATCAGTTCAAGGTTGGAGACTAGGTATGTCTTCACATCAGGAAGGAGATATTGAAGGGTGAAGGCAAGAAACTCAAGCCCATCTATGGACCCTTCACTATTTTGGAGAAAAGTGGTACCAATGATTTTCGTCTAGATCTTCCACCTTATATGTAGATATACTCAGTTGTAAATGTGGAAAACTTGAAACTTTTTTAGCCTCCCATGATCATGGATCATGGTGAGGAAGTTTCAATACCTTTAGTTGATGATTTTTCTCCTGAGTACTTGGCTAAGTTGAAAAAATATATCAACTTGGACAAAAGGACAAGGAATTCACGAAGGGGTGATGTTGATTATATTCGAGTGGGATTAAAGGGCATACATCTAAGCAAGGAAAAGTGGATTGAGAAGGACAAGGTGAGGGAACTCTTCCCTCACTTATATGTTGATTGATGAAAGCTTTTGGTGGTCCAAAAATCTCTCAGTGGGAAGGCATGATCCAAAAGGATCCAGAGAAGACTAAGGATAACTCAAAATTCACATAAGCAACTCAGGAAGCTCATAATGGCCTCAAAAGACAGAGAAAGGGAAAAAAATCAAAGTCCTCAAAACTCGATGAAATTGGCATCATCGTGAAGAGTGCGTCGCAAGATTTCCAACAACGTAAATGGAGTTACAGATCAAAAGATATTAGCGGTCAAATTTTTGGTCAACCTAGCGTAGTCATCAAGGATGAGTTAGCATCTGTACTACTAATGTAAGAATCAGTACAGATGATGTCAGAATTCATACAATGTACATGGCACACGTAGAGGATGACATGCATCATGTTGATGTCATCATGGTGATGTGATAGCACTAGAGGCTGCCACGTGTCACTCATTTTTTGGCATTTTCAGGTCAACATGTGGACCAATGAGGAAGTGCCATGTGGCACTCCATACAACCACGTGGTAGGCCGTACGAGACATGGAAGACATGTGGCATCTCTACCATACGCGGTAGGATGACGTGGTAGATAGGAGACATGGCAGGGTGACTGTACAGGTGGATGACGTGGGCTAATGTTTGGCTGCCACATGGCCCAGTCATGGGATGCCACGTAACTAATATATATATATATATATATATTGTTGTAACTATAATCCAAAAGGGAGAGGCCTGCGAGATCGACCCTGGGACCTCCCCAACCAAACGCCTTAACATAGCATTTTCCAACCGTTGAGCCAAACGACTCCATTGGATATTCCACCTTCCTTTAAAATTAAATAATCACTTTTCTAATGGATGGGAGAAGGGCACTCAATGGTACGGCCGGGCATCTTTTACAAGGAAAGTACAATGAATTAATTGTGGGTTGCAGGCACAAAAACCGAGACGATATTTCTCATGGGCATGGGAATGCCAAATTCATATTGAGGCATGGAGATAGTCATTTTTGGGCAATGCAATTCCACGAATTCAATGGTTATGTCTGTTTTATGATTTGAGAAAATATTCTACAACTTAATTCCAGAATGAGGTATACTTATGTATTTTTCCAAATTATTTTTTTGAGTTAATAAGAAGGCCTACCCATTTGAGAGTAGGACCTGAAGACATAGTCCATCAGGGAGGAACTCATTATCAAGTGTTTTTGTTCATATTTGATGCTTATGTCTCTTTATTATTGAGTTTTTCCTTCTTTATGGTGCACTTCAATTTATTCTCATTTAATACAATTCTTTAATAACTCACATCGATGAAAAGATGTTGGATCACTAACCATCAGATAGCCTTTTCCATTTAGTATAAAAATGAAATAGTTATTGGTCTTACAATATCTGCTCCAAAATGGTCAATGCTTCTGAACCAAATCAACCTCTAATTTTGTCAATCGGATCTATTTTTAAGCACCACAATTAGTTTCTTGAGATCCTACAGTTTAGATTATAGTTTAGATAAGATCTTATCTTAGGGCTAACATTTAGGAGATATATCCTCATATATATAATCCAAATTTCTATAACCTAGTTCTTAGATACTCAATCTCGAATATATACTAGTTTATGATCTAGTGAGATATTTAGATCCTATAAAAGAGGATTGTTGCAACTGATTGTTGAGTTAGTTCTTGAAACTTTGCATAAAATCTGAACAAAACTGTTGTTGTAAATAGATCCTTGATTGGCTCAAATCACTTCAGCAATTGGTGGAAATAAGACTACAAAATTTTGTTGACAAAATCCTCATGTGTTGCATAAGTTGAGTCCATGTATTCTCCTTCAACTGTAAAAATACCCAACCTATGTATAGTCCTTCAAAGACAACTTCTGAATTTCCAATTTATTTTAAACATATGTACTCCTCTTGTTTGATAAAAATCAAAATTGTATGTTTCCCTAGTTCTGGAACCTTCAGTGTGGAGTAGAAGAGGAACCTTTGGTTTGTTCCTTCTTCATCTTGGCTTGAGAACTACATAATGCCAATAGAGTTTAATTCTACCTAAAATATGGAGATTGATTGTTGATTTCAAGCCTGGAAAGGATTTACCCTTTGATCTTCTTTCTATTTGTCCATCTTTCCTTTTTTATATATTTTTATGCTATCGAATGATAAGTGCATCCTTGCAGTTTTGGATTCTACTACTTGCTTCCAGATGCCCAAGTTGTAGCATGACCTATAGGATCTAAAACTGGGTTCAAGTAGTCAAGATAGTGTTATGACCTAAGGGGAGGCATATATATGGCTAAATTTACATGATATGACCCCGAGGGGGGGCATATATGGGCCTAAATGTACATGTAATGTGTAAATACATATGTAATAGGGTCGAGCTAGTGATAATGGGGCCTCATGTGCAAGTGTTATATATAAGAGATCATGTATTAATTATTGAGGGGTGAATTAGGAAGTATGAAAGGTATTTGGTTATTTTGAGGGGGTTCCCCTATTCTTTAAGGATTTAATGTGTAACTTATCTATATTGGAGGTTTTCTCCACGTTGACATTTTGTACATGGTGTGTACTTTTTTTATTTTATGATATTTGTAATCATTTTGGATCATAACATTTGGTATCAGAATAGGGGAACCCCAATATAGATAAGCTGCACAATAACTCCTTAAAGAATAGGGGAACCCCCTCCAAATAACCAAATACCTTTCATACTTCCCAATTCACCCCTCAATAATGAATACATGATCTCTTATATATATCTATTCACACTTTCACATGAGGCCCCTTTATCACTACGATGACCCTATTACATATGTATTTACACATTACATGTAAATTTAGGCCCATATATGCCCCCCCTTGGGGTCATATCATATACATTTATCCATATATATGCGCCCCTTGGGTCATAATATAATACCCTCCTTCACAAATATTTGTCCTCGAAGCTTTGCATTTAAACGCTTCACATTTGATGAAACCAAGTAATACAATTTTCTTTTCTTCCTTCTTTCTTCATTCCAATGTTCATGATCTATCCATCCAAAATCAATTTTTTCGGTCTTAATCTTTGGTGTATAGTGGTTGAATAATTTTCTTTCCTTTG
Source organism: Picea engelmannii (assembly GCA_009831015.1). Classification (NCBI taxonomy): domain Eukaryota; kingdom Viridiplantae; phylum Streptophyta; class Pinopsida; order Pinales; family Pinaceae; genus Picea; species Picea engelmannii. The sequence goes on along the minus strand of ML779896.1, from coordinate 469,987 downwards.
ATTCCATGTATTTTTGTTGAAGCTTCTCCAATTTGTAGTCGTTGTTGGTCTCTGATAATATCTTGTTGAAGAGTATTTTGGTGATGCCTTGTTCCATGAATATTGACAAGTATTACATCTTCTTCCTTCATAATTTTGATATTGTTTTTATTGTCTTCCTTGAAATGTTTCTTGGTAATGAGGGTGTTGATATGGTTTCACATTTGATGGTCTTCCTTTACTTTGCATATGCATTTCATCTATCTTCTTTTCCATGACAATGGAATCCTTGATCATCTTTTCTTGGTCTTTGATTACTCTAGCCTTCGAGATAATACCATCACATTTGGAATGTTCATCCTCTAGATGGAGTTCAACTTCTTCCAGTATCTTATGTTGACCTTCTTGAATCTTGTCTTCTTTATTCTTTTGAATCTGCAATGTGATCCCATCTAACAAATTTTGAGGTCCATCTTCAATGCTGGCTTGTATTTCTGATTTTACCTCATCAGTATTTAAGGATTCCTCAACCTTCATGAAAATTTCATTTTCCAGTCTTTTGGTAGATTGTTCATCCAAGATCGTTCTTTCTTCTTGATTTTGACAATTCTTATTTTCTTCTTTCAATATCTTGACCTCATCCAATAGTTTTTTATTATTCTTCCATAATCTACATATCTCTTCATCTTTATTTTTCACATTTTCCCCTGACTCATCATTTTCCCACTTTGATTTTCTATTATTTTCTTGCTTTAAGTACTTAACCTCCTTAATGAGTGATTCATTAAGGGATCGTATCTTATATAGATCCTCACCCTTCTTCTTAATCTCTTCCTTTTTTTCTTTTAATTCAACTTGAATTATATACAATTCCTCCATTTTTGTATCCCTAATCCATTTATCTTAGAAGAGTTTTTCAAATTCTTTCCATGTGTAGTGCCATCTAGTATTTTGATCAACACACATCCACCACTTCCAAGATTCATCAAAAATATAATCTGTTGCCTTTGTAGGATTCATATTATATTATTTTACCAACCTCAACCATTCCATAGGATTGATTTCATCTTTATCTTCATCTCTTGTAAATTTAGGTATTTCCATTGATTCTTAATTGAGGTCTAATCCCAACCCTCAAATAAAAACCTCAATATATTAAGGATAAAGATCTCAAATAGTTGTAATCCTTGTTCCAATACTCCCTTCTATGCGTTATCTTTCCAATGGATTTTGAATTAGCTCAATCGGACATTCCAATCAAAAGTTATGATAGTTTTAAGTGAACGTACCTTTGAAACCCTGATTTGGAGTCTGTCCTCCTCGTCGACCTTACTTATGATGTATCTCTGCAATTTCGTCCATTCTCAGTTTGAAATTTCAACCTTTATTACTCTGAGATTTATTCTCTGTAATTCCACCGGTATGACCTAAATTGAATGTGCCAAGTGGAAGTTATGATAACTTCCTCACTCCTTGCTGATTTTTGGCCTTTCCGGTTGAGAGAACTTGTACAACATGCCCCTTGCACAATAATTTATATAAAATTCTGAAAATTGTACCAGATATACTATGGCATGTCCATTATTCAATGCAACTTGTCTCACTCAATTTTTATCCTCTATTAATAAGTTATCGTTTTTTTACCCGAAACACATGTTTGAGACTAGTCAGCTACCCTATATTACAAAGGGTGTATCTACAAAATTAGGATGACCTGGAATCTGAAATTTTTATCAACGCTATCTTGATGATTTCTATGAATATCCTTCAGATTTCAGGGTCTGAAATGTTACATAAAAAATGTTATAGTAAAAAATTTGTGATGACTAAATTCAAGATGATTCCATAACCCTATCTTACACATGATATATCTCCAAAATTATAAGGCTTGAGATGAAATTTGAACCAAACATACCTTGATATGTGTACTAAATATCCTCCAAGGGGCTCCTTCTGAAATGCTATATACAAAAATTTATAGAAAAAATTACAAGGTGTATCCGATGTAGCAGTGAAACCCCAATACCTTAAGCTTTGATCCAAAATGTTATGATCCAAAATGCTCAAAATATCAAAATATAACATAAGTACACACCATGTATATAATTTCAATGTGGAGAACAACTCCAATATAGATAAGTTACACAATAACTCCTTAAAGAATAGGGGAACCCCCTCCAAATAACCAAATACCTTTCAAACTTCCCAAATTCACTCCTCAATAATGAATACATGGTCTCTTATATATAGCTATTCACTCTTGCACATGAGGCCCATTTATCACTAGGCCGACCCTATTACATATGTATTTACACATTACATTTACAGTTAGACCCATATATGCCCCCGCACNTATATACCCCCCTTAGGTCATAACAGATAGACACCACAAGAGATTATGGCATATTTGAGAAATGATCCATGTATATATGTGTGGAGCATTCTATCGTTAGTGTTGTTGCTTCCAATCAACATCCATATTATTTCAAGAGCTTTCTTGTGCTATTGAACCAAAATAAATCCAGAAAAAAACCCATCCATCTGTTGGTCTATCTCAAAATAAAAAGAATGATTGGTGTTTTGCATCATTATATTTCCTAGGATTTTGATTCAATTCAACAAAAAATACCAATGCAAATTAATATAACCTGAAAATGGGGTCTCTTTGTATCATTGCACACTTTTCTCCATAAATGGTTGATTTGGCTACAGGGGAGACTTCCTTTAGTTTCAAAGAATCCTTTGAAGTGTTTCCTTTTCTTGTTGAATCTTTAGGTGATGACTGGGCATTTTAAAAACGACCATGATGGTTTTCTGAAAAATTCCTTTATGAACAAACCATATTTCTCCTAAACTACTACAAAAATTTAAAAACTGCCCTTGATTAGGTTAAATCATCCAATTCCCGAAGTGGGTTTTTAACCATTTCACATGATTCCTTACGATTTGGCCAGAATATATTCCCAAAATTTGATACCCAGAAAATGATGGGAACTGTCCACATATCTTTGATCTTTTGCAAACAACATTGAAATCTCTTTATGATGCTCCTAGAAATTGCAGCATAATTCAAACCAACCTGCATCAATGAATTTTTTTCTTAATATCAGAATATTCTTTGAAGAATTTGAGCTCCTCTGGTTCCAAACAAAGCACTTGACCACTTTTCTTAGGTGTCATCACACTGATTGTGATTTATGTTAACCTACAGATGCTAAGCTTTCAATCTGATAAGATTTCTAAAAATTCTTGAACAAACAAATGGTATGGGGAGGTTTCTTCATCTGCAAAACATTGTTATACCACGATATAGATATTACAAATTAAATCATAATTTTTCATGTTTTAAATAGTGGCCCAAAACCTTTGATTGGATGTAGAACTGAAAGGTACAAACTCAATCTATTTAAATCATCACCCGGATCCAAATCACGATTTGATCATAATAATCAATGGTGCTTGATCCTTTGCATGATTTTTGTTAACTACTGACACAATCTTTCAGGATTTAAACACATTCAAAGACAATGATGATTTAGTTGCTACAAGAATGGCGCCATTCTTGTAGCCTCTTTCAAATTTTTGAATTTAAACAAAAATTGGCTCTAAGTATAATTGAAGATAGTATTCTTATCTAAAATTCAAACTTTATCTAACTAATGCATGATAAAAAATGCCAAAGCAAATAAAAAACACTCCAGAAGTCATAGAAGAAACTGGAAATAGGGGAAAATTGATACTAGGAAGAGGTAGGATAGGGGCAATTGGTAGGTAAACATTCATGAATATATTTAAGAACTAATAGGATGGTCAGTTGTTCAATATTTATATTCAAGTTGATGTCATGCCTTGAATACGTTCCCAATCAATGTGTGTATTAGCAATGTTCAGCCCAAAGGCACGTTTGATTCCCAAAAGGTATATTTTTCTAGATCAAAGTATTAAAAGTGAAGGGAGGAGCATCAACATTTGATTCCGAGAACCCGTAATTTCTTTTTAATATTTGGATATGCCTATAACAACCCCGTCGTTATGACTACAAGCGACGCAAGAAAGTGCAATTTTATTTATTTTTAGGCAGGAAGGCAACAACGACAACAGTTAAACCACACAACTTGGTGATGAACACAACACACACAGATCATGCAATAGACAACAATGACTCAACACACTAGTAGATCATGAAACTGGGTGGAACATGTGATAATTAATAGACAGATAAAAACGACAACCCGTCCGACATGAGAAAGCCAATGCCTACAAGCTAAAGGACAACATCTACAACCCGACACAACGACTTTGACGGACATTATATAGAAACCTTTACGACGTGAAAAACCAAACGCATTAAGGCGTTGCAGATCCAAGCACCAAAATCAGTTACAACGAACAATATACCCACAGCGGGAAGCAATGACTTCGACCTGGTTATCATTTTCATCTATTCATCCGGGCACACAAGGATCCCCTCATTAGGAATCATGTCATCACAAGGCGATAGGCATGACAGTAACCATAGCGCAACATAACATTTCTAGACCCCTTTACCCAAGCTAAATTCAACGCGCTAGGAGACCGAATTAACTATCTAAACACATGCCGACTAACCCTAGCACCCAATCAACAAGTCAACAAGACGCAAGGGAATCTGACGACTATGACATTCATACAACACATTAATTTTCTTGTGCAACAAGATCAAGCTGTACACATTAAAATAATTATTATCAAAACAATTAGTTCATTGTAACTATTTTCCAATTCCGTTATCAGATATGTATTTTCCTAAGGAGGAAATTCGCTATCGTTTAAACTGGAACCAAAAATGGAACATGTCTTTTAAAGCAATATAAATGTGTCTTTTAAAACTGAATATGTTATCTTTTAAACTGAAACAATATATAAAATTGTTATCTATGTAATCTATATATTGATATTACTGTATCACATTAGATATAAAAACGTTGTCATTACATATTAAATTTTCTAGTTATACACATCATACCACGCATTCGACAAATCATAGTTGTATACAAAATATCATTTTTGTCTAATTTAATTCTCTATATATTCGTTGTCTATACAAATAAGAGCTAATAAAGAAATTAACAGTAATGATATACAATAAAGACATTACTATCTAGATATAGTGTTGTCCCTTAATGATATATAATAATGGTATATAATGATGATATATAATAAGGATATATATTGTATAAAATATATTGCTAAGTTAAAATGATATTACTAAGCAAAAACATGATAGTGTTGGGCGAAATATGATATTGTTGTGTCATTAATGTATAAATCGTTGCCATCTATATAATATGCTATCTATCAAATAAAATAATTGATGTTTATTGCATAAGATCGTTGCCATTTATATCATATGTTGTCTATCAAATATAATAGGTGAAAATGTAGTCAAACACAACAGAAATCAAAACATTGTCAATCTCATCATACACTATTGTCATTCGCCTACCAAAACCATTGACGTTCACCTGCAAAAATGTTGCCATTACACCGAAGATACGCAGTCTGAATACAATCGTTATATGTATCATTATGGTTGTCAGGCATTGTTATCTCAGTCCCACGAATATATCACCATCTATTAGTTATTCGCATATTTAGACATGACTTGTTGTCTATTTAAAAAGAAAATTGCTATTAAACAACATCTATAGAATCGTTGTCAAAATATTATTGTTAAGGCACAACCATAGATAAAAATTGTTGTCATATAATGAATATAAAACCGTTGCTATATCATAAATAGAAAATCGTTATTATACCATATCCATGAAGTCGTTGTCAATTATTATTGTTAATCATAACCATAGATAAATAAAAATCGTTCTCATATAATGAATATAGAATCGTTGTTATATCATAAATAGAAAATCCTTATTATACCATATCTATGAAATCGTTGTCATGAAATGAGATTATGATATCGTTGTCATGAAATGAGAATTCTCTTTCATTAACTGAGATTTTGACATCGATGTCATGAAATGAGAATTATAATATCGTTGTCATGAAATGAGAATTCGTTGTCATGAAATGAGATTTCACTATTTAAAACTGAAACTAAAAATATATCGAATATAATTGTTTCAGTGCAACTGAAACAAAACAGATCATTCACATAACAACCATATCGAAGGTATTTGTAAAGGTTATGATTGGTTGTAAATGTTGTCATTATCAATCAATATATCGTTGTCCTTTAACAATAGAATGTTTTATAGTAAATCATAAGAAGGAATCATTGTCTGACACTAAACAAGATTCGTTGTCTAAAATCTCAATGGTAAAAACAAGTTGGTAAAACGAGTAGGGTAAAAACGTGTGGGTAGATACGATTTGGTAGAAATGATTGGTAAAAATTATTTGGGGGTAAAAGAGAGTTGGTACAACCGATTGGTAGAAACAATTTGGTAAATATCAAAGGTATTCAAAATCGCATGGTCTGTACAAGAATAAATCGTTGTTAAAAATATATATATAAGATACACAACATCAATTATAACGCAGTCACAACAGTCAAAATTTGTTGTCTATCCTATATTAGATAAGAACACAGTGATAATTTGCTCACTCGCAGAGATGAAATGAAATCAGATAGCTATTTTTTGAGTTTGTTTAAGTGCAGGGACATATGGAACGCAACAATAAATGGACACAGATATAAATTAAACACAGAGATTAAACACCACAATAACACTCCGAGATAATCAATCATAGGAAAATGCAGAAGTAATCAATCACAAGAAACCACAGAGGTTTAATAGTCAAGCACAAAGATACTCATTCACAAGGAGGGCGCAAAGATCAAGGTCTAATAATAAGAAAAAATTGTAGAAATAAGTAAGGGATTGATAGTTGCACGAGAATTTATCCTTCGCTCATCATCCATGCATAAAAAAGAAGGGCATTTGAATATATAGGTCTTTAAACACTAAAGTGATGATCGTCGATTTGGCTCCTAGCTGACTACTCAGGCACAGACTAATGATCTAAAGGATAAGGGACAGAAGATAAAAACACAATCTCTTCTTAATAATCAATAAAACCCACACAGAGAAGTCATTACAATCAGAAGTTGGGTTCGCCAAGGGAAATGAATTTAGAATACAACAAGCAAGGGGATTACAAATACTGTAGGAAAGTAGGTGCAAGATAGCCTATGGAAATGCAATATTCAACTGAGCACAGAGAAATAACATGTGTAAATTAATTTCATTGTATGTAACAACTTAACAGGCGTACCTTAGCCAATCACAAATGCTCCGTAGTTTCTATCTCATGCGCACTCTATTCATATCCCTCTTATCGACCTATGTGAACTCACTGGTACCTCCTAGCCAATGCCAGGGGTACTCTTCTTCCCCCTGAGCCCCCTAAGCCGCAAAGGGGTCACACACACAATACTAGAGAACAAATAGCACCCAACTCACCTTGCAAGGTCGAGCTACCACTCGTTACCCGAGCTCGATATCCCAACTCCCACAAGATAAGTTCAATCAAGACAAAAATTCAGCAGCGTAACGTTACACATAAATATGAGATCCATACTCCTCCTCCTCCATCCTTTTTATAGAGTTTTTAAGTAATTAGTTTCCCAAATTCTCATTAAATTATTTTTTCATAAATTTTAATTAGGAAAAACCTCCCCCGTACACATGTCGTCCGATCCCCTAGTTGCACTACAAAATTAATTTTATTAATTAATTAATTATTCCTATTTCCCTCACCCACCTAAAAGCATTCCTAAAAATGATCCTTGGTGTCCCAATATTCCCTTACAACTCTTAAATGACTTACGCCTTATTTAATTCCTAGTTGAGTTCACAAATAGCAAGTTCTAAAGGCAAGATTCCTTACTAAGTTAGACATTCAACTTTTTCCTTGTGTTTCCCTTTTTCTTTAGGTTTCCCCTCTTTCTTTAAGTTTCTTATTTATTTTAAGTTTCCCTCTTTTTCCTTTTTAACTAAAAATCAATTTAGCAAGTGTAGATAAAACAACCATTTACCCTTTTTCTTATTTAATTAAAAATTAAATTAGCAAGTGTAGATGAAACAACCATTTACCCTCTTTTCTTTTTATCTAAAATTAATTTAGCAAAAATAGAAAAAAAACAACCAATTCCCTTTTTAAATTTTAATCCTCCATTAAAATTTTGACTTTAATAAATAAATGTGAATTTCTTACCCCCCTTCTTGTTACATGTTTATTTGTTATTATTATTTTTTTTTACCATAGGTTCTACTTAGACCTAGATTTTAATTTCACTAGTTTGGGCAACATTTTCTTAGGGATTTTTTTTTTTAATATTACTTAACACATCATTCATTTTAAGGATGTCTAGGTTTATTCACTTACCATTTAAAATCATAACGTGCCCTTCAGGACGCACTAGGTGCTCCAAGGGTGCCACTCGCCTCTTTATGTTTTCCTTGCACGACATGCCCTTCAGGATGCACTACATGCTCCAAAGGTGTCACTCGCCTCTTTCTATTTTCCTTGTGCGATGTGCCCTTTAGGATGCACTACGTGCTCCAAGGGTTCCCCTCGCCTCTTAACTGACTTGGTAGACTTCAAAAACCCCTAGAGTCAATACTTCATGAGGTGATCTTGTGGGAGACTAAGGGCCTCTAAGGAATAAGGCCCCTGCCTTATTGTGTTCCCCGTAGAGTCATCATGAGCGGCTGTCATAGTCTGCCCTCACTGCATCATGGGTCTTCTCAAACTAGGTAATCTTTAACCTATAGTTTGAGCCACGAAGGGAGTGCTAGTAGGTTGTGGCAAGGCTATTGTCCACACCTCTCCCTCAAGTCTTTGGTTGTCCTATGTGACCCCTCTACTCCACATGTGAGTCTGGTCAACAAGCTATCATCAGCCTGCATCCATCAATGAATCATGTCAACAACAATAATCAATCCTTATAACATATAATCATATGTACATGTGTCACATCAATAACATTCAAACCCAACAGTCCTTTCCCTAACTCGATCCAGAGTCCAAGGGGTTTCATCGATGCCTCTGCATCCTCAATGTCCAAAGTCTTGCACACTCAGGAGAACCCATTCAATAGAACTTGTCTATGTGAATACAACAAAATAACATATCGTCAATCGATAATATCTCATGATCATAATAAAAAAGCCAATACTATAATAGTCTGGATCACTTGCAAGAAAGTGTCCTCAAAGAATAAGTTCACTCAGAGAGCGCAAGAGAGGCATGTTACATACACTCCCTCTAGTTTTAAACTTTGTCTAGAAGTTTCACAGTATATAAGTGTTGAAATGAAGTGTATCACAATATCATAAGTCTATCTATCAAAAAATATGGAAACTGTTGACGCATATCATATGTGTCCTCTCAGGTCGCCAAGTGCGGACTATAGTTGTCCCACTAGACCTTGACTTGATCTACTATTCGATGATGTTGTTGTCGAATGCGACGGTTCAGGATATGGATCGTCTTTGTCGTCAACGCACCCTCGTCCGATCCTGCAAGGAACTCATGTCAATAACATGTGTAGGATCACTAATATAATGTCTCAAACAAATACATGAAAAACATCGAGCATACACCTCAAAGAATAAGTAAAGGCTAGTCAACTAGGCCACGGGCCCTCTCTTTTCCAAAATATCTTAGGATCCCCCGAACCTAGGAGATATTTTATCACCCTTTACAAACTTGATCTAACTCTTATGCAGTTTCACTCGCAAGAATAATTGATTTCCAACTTCATAAATATGATCGACACTATGTTCCTCGACAAAACTATATTGTCGATCCTGAGCTTCCTTGATCCTTTGTTTTATGGTTTGAATTGATCTTCCATTTCTTGGATCACTTCCAGTCCCACTAGGACCCTATCCTCAAGCCGATCCCAACTCAAAGGCATCTGACATGGTCTCTTGTAAAGAAACTCAGAAGGTGCCATCTTAATGGTGTTTTGATAATTGTTGTTATACACAAATTATACCAGTGGAAAGAACTTTTGCCAACACTTCTGTTGGTCCATAACGTACATAAGCAAGATTTCCTCCAAGATTTGATTTGTTCGTTCATTCTTCCCGTCTATCTCCGAGTGATACGAAGTACTAAAGTTAAGTTGGGTTCCCAAGGCCTCTTGGAAACTAATCCAAAATCGTCTAGTAAACATCGATCCTTGATCGGATATAATCCTCTTAGGCATGCCATGCAACCTCACAATCTCGCTGATGAAAAATATAGCTATGTCAGGTTCCTGATATGTCATACCCATAGGAATAAAATGAGCACTCTTCATCAGAGTGTCGACTACCGCAAAAATCGAGTCATGTTTCCTTGCCTTCAGTGGCAATCCAGCAATGAAATCCATCGAAATGACCTCCCATTTAGATGTTGGAATAGCATGTGGCTATAGTAGTTGACTATGTTTTCCTTCATTCATTTCCAGAAGAATATGGGTTTAAGGTCTTTCCTCATCTTCGCGACTCCCGGGTGAGCCATGTACACTGCTCTATGAGCCTCGTTTAGGATCAAAATCCTCAACTTGTCATTTAGTGGTACGCAAATTCAATTTTTAAATCCCAATAATCCATCATCGTCAAACGTAAATCCTTCAAATCTTGGTACCATCATTGTGTTTTATTCGATAAAATACTTGACCTCTTTGTACCAGTCATCATTGCACTGTAAAGTTAGAATATTTTCACCCAGATTCATCTGAAGAGGCATCATAGACAAGATGTGTGGTCTTTGACTCAATGCATCCCCACTTTGTTCACTATTCCCTTTATGTAAGTAATCTCTAAATCATACTTGCTAAGCAATTCCTACCAACGTCATTGTCGCACGTTCAAGTCGCTTTGTGTAAAGATGTTTTGTAGTCCACAGTGATATGTTTAGTTCAAATTTACTTCCAATAAGGTAGTGCCTCCAAAATATCGAGGCATAAACAATAGCTAACACTCCAAATTGTGTGCCGCATAATTCTCCTCATGCCTTATCAAATTTCTCGAGATGTAAGCGATCACTCGATCGTCTTGCATCAAGACTCCACCTAAGCCTTCCTTGGATGCATCAGTGCATACCAAGAAGTTTGTGCCCATGTCAGGGACCTTCATTATCGATGTTTTTGTCAATAGCTCCTTGAGCCTCCGAAATGCTTCTGTGCATTTCTCGGTCCATAGAAACTTCTTTTTCTTCTTCTGCAATTCCGTAATCAGATTTGCTATCTTTGAAAAAAAAAACCTCAACGAACCATCGATAGTATCCCACTAAAACCATGAAGCTACGTATGTTGGGGACATTCATCGGTGCAGGCCATTACATAATAGCCTCAAACTTTGGTGGATCCATGATGATACCTTCTCCAATGATGACATTCCCTAAGTAGTGAATCTTCGATTGATAAAACGATCATTTAGACAATTTCCATACAATTGGTTCTTTCGCAGACACTGTAGTACCAAGCTCAAGTGCTCGTCATGTTCTTCCAACCTCCGAGAGTAAATCAAAATATCGTCAATGAATACTTGGACGTAAGTCCTAGGTCCAACAACTCCTTTAGTTTCATTCTCAACTCTTGTAACTTCGGGGTCGACATTTGATAAGGCGTTCTTGTTATCGGTTTAGTTCTAAGTTTTAGGTCGATGGTAAATTCCAATTCCCTCTTTGGTGGAATCCCAGGAAACTCCTCCGAGAAGATGTCCGCAGACTCTCTCACCACCGAAAGGTGTTCTAGACCTTCCGCTACTCCATTCTTGTTTAACGCAAGGATCGCATAAATCTTACATCCCTTGTGCATGCTCTTCCGTAGTTGTAAGGAAGAGATGAACCTTAGGGAAACTCACTGGTTTCAAACTACAATCATGCATCTATGTCCCTCATCATCAACCAAGCTCAATCGTTTCATCTTATAGTTGAGTATCGCCTCATGTGATTCCAACCAGTACATATCAATCACAACATCGTAAGATCCTAAGATCATGACGTACATTTGGTCCTAGTGACAAACTCTTCGAGGTTAAGGCTACAACCCATAACCTTTCCTCCAACCTTCTGTCTAGCTCTCAAAGCCATTTCTAAAAGGATAAACTCACCTTGTTCGAATTCCTTTACCTTAATTCTTTTTAACGCTGCACCAAGAATGAAACTCTCGATAGCACAGGGATCTATCATAATACGAAAGGTCTAGTCAATGACGATAAGGATTTCGCTGTTGAGGTGTTGGTCACCGATGTGTATTGAAAGTGGATTCTCTCTGGAAGCCACGATATCTTGGTGAAAGTCTAGCTGGTGTCTGATGCTGCTGCACACCAGATGACACCTGCTCCATGTGTCTCACTGGAGTCCTGCTCCGAACCCCGTTGATAATCTCCTCCTCTGCTATGAGGGCCTTCTGAACAACCTTATGCAAGTTTTGAGGCATCGTAATCCTAACCTTTGCATGAATTTTGACATTAAGGCAAAACACAAACCTTTTGACCTTAATTTTCTCGGTATTCAAGTGTGGAGCATACCGAAGAAGCAACAAAAATGGGCCTCGTACTCAGGCACCATATGACCACCCTTTCATAAGGCATTGAACTTGTTGAGCTGACACTCATTGAATTCCTCAGAAAGAAACTTCTCCTGGAACCGCTCCTCGAACAGTTCCCATGACACATATTTGACGACCATGTTCAAATGTGGTAGGAGCATCTTCAATCATAGAAGAGTGCGCCACTTCCGTGGAAATATCACCATGCAGACCTTCATGTTGGAGGTCGTAACCGCGAAGCGTGAATCACAATGCCTTTCTCTCCATCCATGCCTCAACGGCTCAGCTGTTTGCGACACTCCTAGACTTGAGAACTCATCCCTCTCGATTTCTTGGTGAATGCTAATGGTACTAGCGGGGGTGCATCGTGAACCCTTAGGGGTACAGGCACCCTGGACTCATCTCGGTACAGATGGTGAATCAAGGCCTCTGAAAATATCTGGAAGGACCTTGTTAGACCATCATCATCCCTTACAACAATTGAATCCAACCCAAGGGATTTTTATTCCCCCTTGGGGGTTAGACTCCGAGGGCGCGGGCACTTTTGGAGGTGTTACACCTCCTTCCACGACCCCATGCTGTGAACCTCTATGGTGTCCTCTAATTGAGATGACCGCATGGACACATTAAAGTTTTAATTATCCCTAGGTTATTAATCAAGGGTTTACTGCAGTGGAAATCATGGCGATCCACAGTCACAGGGTTGAACTCGCTCTGATACCATATGTAACGACCTCGTCGTTATGACTACAAGCGATGTAAGCAAGTGAATTTTTTTTTTTTTTTTAGAAAGGAAGGCAACGATGACAAAAGTTAAACCACACAACTTGGCGACAAACACAACGCACGCAGATCAGGCAACATACAACAACAACTCAACACACTAACACTTCATGCAACTAGGTGGAACATGCGATAATCAATAGACAGATAAAAATGGCTACTTGCCAGACACAAGCAACACAACGCTTGCAAGATAAAGGACAACATCTACAACATGACACAACGGCTTCGACGACCAGTATCTAGAAACCTCTACGACGTGCAAAACCAAACACATTAAGGAGTTGCAGATCCAAGTACCAAAATCAGTTACAACGAACAATATGCCCACATCGGGAAGAAAAGACTCCAGCCAGGTTATCATTTGCATCTATCCATCTGGGCGCGCAAGGATCCCCTCATCAGGAATCATGTCGTCACAAGGCGATATGCGTGACAGTAACCATGGCACAACATAACATTTCTAGACCCCTTTACCCAGGCTAAATTCAACACGCTAGGAGACTGAATTAACTGTCTAAACACATGACGACTAACCCTAGCACCCAATCGACAAGTCAACAAGATGCAAGGGAATATGACGACTATGACATTCATACAACACATTAATTTCCTTGTGCAATAAGATCAATCTGTACACATTAAAATAATTATCATTAAAACAATTAGTTCATTGTAACTATTTTCCAATTTCGTTATCATATATGTATTTTCTTGAGGAAATTCATTATTGTTTAAACTGAAACCAAAAATGGAACATGTCTTTTAAAGCAATATAAACGTGTCTTTTAAAATTGAATATGCTATCTTTTAAACTAAAACAATATAAGAAAATTGCTATCTATATAATCTATATATTGATATTACTGTATCACGTTAGATATAAAAACGTTGTCATTACATATTAAATTTTCTAGTTATACGCAACATACCACACATTTGAAAAATCACAGTTGTATACAAAATATCATTTTTGTCTAATTTAATTCTCTATATATTCGTTGTCTACACAAATAAGAGCTAATAATGAAATTAACAGTAATGATATACAATAAAGACATTACCATCGAAATATATTGTTGTCCCTTAATGATATATAATGATGATATATAATAAGGATATATACTGTCTAAAATATATTGCTAAGTTAAAATGATATTGTTGAGCGAAAACATGATAGTGTTGGGAAAAATATGATAGCATTGTGTCATTAATGTATAAATCACTGCCATTTATATAATATGTTATCTATCAAATAAAATAATTGTTGTTTATTGCATAAGATCGTCGCCACTTATATCATATGTTGTCTATCAAATATAATAGGTGAAAATGCAGTGAAACACAATAGAAATCAAAACATTGTCAATCCCATAATACATTATTGTCATTCACCTACCAAAAATGTTGAGGTTCACCTGCAAAAATGTTGCCATTACACCGTAAATATCCAGTCCGAATACAATCGTTTTCTGTATAATTATGGTTGTCAGGAATTGTTATCTCATTCCCACTAATATATCGCCATCTATTAGTTATTCACAAATTTAGACATGATTTGTTGTCTATTTAAAAAGGAAATCTCTATTAAACAACATTTATAGAATCGTTGTGAAAACATTATTGTTAAGGCACAACCATAGATAAAAATCGTTGTCATATAATGAATATAAAACCATTGTTTTATCATAAATAGAAAATCATTATTATACAAAATCCATGAAGTCGATGTCAATTATTACTATTAATCACAGCCATAGATAAATAAAAATTGTTGTCATATAATGAATATAGAATCCTTGTTATATCATAAATACAAAATCATTGTTATACCATATCTATGAAGTCAATGTCATGAAATGAGATTTCTCTGTCATGAAATGAGATTATAATATCGCTGTCATGAAATGAGATTATGATATCGCTGTCATGAAATGAGAATTACGATATCATTGTAATGAAATGAGAATTCGTTGTAATGAAATGAGATTTCACTATTTAAAACTGAAACTAAAAATATATCGAATATAATTGTTTCAGTGCAACTGAAACAAAATAGACCATTCACATAACAACCATATTGAAGGTATTTGTAAAGGCTATGATTGGGGTTAAATGTTGTCATTATCAATCAATATATTGTTGTCCTTTAACAATAGAATGTTGTCTAGTAAATCATAAGAAGGAATCAATCTCTGACACTAAACAAGACTCGTTGTCTGAAATCACGGTGGAAAAAAACAAGTTGGTAAAACGAGTTGGGTTAAAACGTGTGGGTAGATACGATTTGGTAGAAACGATTGGTAAAAATGATTTGGGGGTAAAAGCGAGTTGGTACAACTGATTTGTAGAAACAGTTTGGTAAGTATTAAAGGTATTCAAAGTTGCATGGTCTGTACAAGAACAAATCGATGTTAAATATATATATATATATATATATATATATATA